>PVKB01004731.1:0-127184 GCA_004027205.1 Ctenodactylus gundi
AACTGCCTCTTCATTTCATTTGCCCATTTTTCAATAGGATCCTTTATTTTGATGGGCTTAATTTTCTTTAGCTCCCTGTGTATTCTAGTTATGAGTTTCTTATCTGAGGTGTTGGTGGTGAATATTTTTTCCCAGTCTGTTGGTTCTTTATTTACAATGTTGACAGTTTCCTTTGCTGTGCAGAAACTTTTTAATTTGAGAAGATCCCATTTGTTGATAATGGGGGTAATTTCTTTTGCTCTTGGTGTGTTGCCAAGAAAATCTTTGCCTACCCCTATGTCTTTTAGAAATTTGCCTACTTTGTCTTCCAGAAGGTTTAGTGTTTCATTTTTAATGTTTAGGTCTTTAATCCATTTTGATTTGATTTTGGTGCATGGTGATAGGAGTGTGACTAGATTCATTCTTCTGCATGTGGATGTCCAGTTTTCCCAGCACAGGGTGAACAGGCTGTCCATTTTCCATTGTATGGATTTGGCCCCTTTGTCAAAAATTAGGTAGTTGAGGGTATTTGGGTTTGTTTTTGCATGCTCGATTCTGTTCCACTGGTCTATCTGTCTATTTTTATGCCAGTACCAAATTGTTTTTACCACTATGGCTTTATAGTATCGCCTGATATCTGGGATTGTAATGCCTCCTGCTTTGGTCTTGTTGCTTAGGATTGTTTCGGCTATTTGCGGTCTCTTTTGGTTCCATATGAATTTAAGAATTGTTGTTTCAAGTTCTTTGAAAAAACTTGTAAGTATTTTGATAGGAATTGCATTGAATCTATATATCAGTTTCGGTAGTATAGCCATTTTGACTATATTTATTTTGCCTGTCCAAGAACAGGAGATGCCTTTCCATTTTCTAATGTCTCCTATGACTTCTTTCTTCAATGTATTGTAGTTTTCTTTATATAGGTCCTTCACATCCTTGGTTAGGAATACTCCTAGGTATTTGTCAGTAGAACTTTCACAGTCAGTGAAGCTGTTTTCATCTTTGGTTTTCTGATATTTTTCATTATGCCACACATTATCTTTTTCAGTGAAATAAGAAAAAAATCTGGTCTAGGTAAAGTTCAAAGTCAGCTTGAACACCGCCATCTTAATTTTTTCTTGAAGCCTTTCTCTATTCCCATTTAATTGTTCCTCAGAAAAGTTTCAGGTAATGAACTACATACTCACAATGTCCTGCTTAATAAAAAGTCCTGACCCTTTCCCAACTCAGAAATGTTCATCAGAGGTATTGTTTGGACGCATTCTAGGAACTATGAAACTTTGCTCAAAAAACAGTGGGTAAAACTAATGGTTTCGTACCTGCCTTTGAGGTTTTTGCTCTGATAAACTGAGCTCTAAAACTGGTGGGGTCTACAGTTGCTTTTAGTACATGAGCCTGCTCTTGAGTGCTGGCTAAGTAATGGACTCATAATTTCTTCTCAGCGAGTGACGCTTCTCCTGTGTGTTATTTTTCTCACATGGATACAGTATCAGCTGGTGTTCTGAATACTTACAAGTATATTTCAGTGTATTTTGAGACCAAAAATCCAGTTGATGTATATGCTCACTTTGTGATACACAAAAATGTGTTCAACACACTTAAGGTTTTCATTTTTTAAATCTTGTGGTGCTTAATGGGTGAATCATTGACCGTGGCACAATTCCTATAACTTGCATTTCTTTTAAAATTCATTTAGATTCTTTCTCATGTTTTCTATTAGATGTCTCTCAGACAGACCTTGATTAAGCTTTTGATTTTTCTGTCCTTTCTGTTATCCATTGATATACATTTTATTTTTCCTTATTTTTAAAATTAATGTAACTAAACCAAAAGTTATAAGAATAGCAAATAATGGCGGAGGCTATGGGGAACTGATATGTCACTGAGACCTCACTTCAGGTTGGGTTTTGCAAAAAATAACTTTGTTGCTGTGCTTCCTGAATTATGTGCTCTTTGTCTGTGTACCCAAAACCTTTTGCGTATATCTTTATTACAGCACGTGGCATGTGACCTGAAGCTGTATGTTTCTGTGTTCCTTTTTATAACAGTCAGTGAGAAATTGTATATTAATCTTTTTTTTTGGTATAAGTGCCTACTAATTAGGAGAGACTCAACAAATGTTTATTAATGAATGGATGCATCATGTAAGCATTTAGAGGTCTAAGAATGAGGGAATGGTGTAGGCTGGTTTCTATATGGGGAGTTTGTGTGTTAGAATTGGGTGATGTGCTAACACCAGACTCACCAGGCAATATGGGCCTTATGGAGAAGAAAGTTCTGTCTTGGGCATCATGGAAGGGTGGGGAGAGTAGTATCCCTGGTTCAGCCCACTAGATGCCAGCAGTATCCTTCCTTCATTGACTCCTGCAATGTGAGAAAAATTGTCTCCAAAAATTGTCATGTGTTCCCTGGGAACAAGATCACCACCACATACAAGCCTCTAGGGTCCTTAATTGTGGAGTTAAGAGTTGTTTCATATAATTTGAAATATTACTCTCATTTGTGAGCAGAGAAAGTCGGTCCTGAAAAGTCTTCAATGCCTCAGTTATACAAGTACAAATGCGTATCTTGTAAGATGGCTGTGAGGATTATGTGAGAGCATGAAAACTTCCTTACCAGGAAGCCAGTCATTGGAGGCTCTGGAACCTTATCTGTGACCCCTGGACAGGCAGTGGTGAGGTGCAGCCGGGTGGACCCGGAGCTACATCTGTGTTTCCTTCTGTGCGTACGTGTTCACGTGTCTTCATGTTTCTGTGTCTGTTTCCCATTCTGTCTTCACCTTTCTGTCTGTCTGTCTGTCTGTCTGTCTGTCTGTCTCTCTGGGTCTTTCTCCACAGCAGTGTCCCTGCGTCTGTCTATGCCTCCATGTCGGCCGCTGTTTTGTGCCTCTTTGCCTAGGCTTCCACGTTCATCTAACTTGATCTTCTTATATCCTTTTCTGTCTTCTCTGTCCCTGTTTATGTACCCCGCTAGTAGGCACTCTGTTTCCTTTCTCTCTTCTAGTCTTTCTCTGTGCCTTTGTTTCTCTCCGCCTCTCTCTACTTCTTTCTCCTTCTCTTCTTTATCACTCTCTATTCCTCCTCTCTGTGCCCCCTTTTATTTTTCCTCCTTTGTGCTTGCCTCTCCCTGCGTCCTTGTGTGTCATGGTGGTATGTAGGTGTGTGCCAGTAAGACAGAGACAGAGAACACTGCCCTCAGATCAAACTGAGAGCCTTGTGTAAGAAAGATAGTAGCTGACTTTGGCAGAAGTATTCACAGGTGCTTGGTTTTGTAAGATCTGGGAAGGTATTTAAAGTTCTTGATAAGAGCCTAGTAATGTGTCAGAAGATTTTGGAATTTAAAGATGTTGAGGTGAATCAGGATGAATCAAGATGTGGTTGTAGCAATATATTTATTTTATTTATTCCCCCCAGTTATTATTTTTGGTAGTATTTGTGATACCTAATAATTGCATTACCTTAAGGAACCGGTGCGTATAAATAGTACATCTTAGTCATTTTTACTTTTGTTTTCTTTCCTGTCCATCCCTATTCTCATGTCTCCTCTATGTCTCCACAAAGCCTATCTTCCTATTTCAACATTTTTAATAGTAACATTGCTAGACTTTTAAAATTATATTGTTTATTGTCTTATTGCATGTTTTATCCAACTAGAAAGTAAATTCCATAATCCCAGAGATCTTATTTTGTTCACTGTTATATCCACAATGAAAACCAGAGCCTAACAAATAGTAGGTGTTCCATAAATATTACTGAGTGAGTAAATGACGTATCAATATATTAACCAAAACCTGTGATCAGAGAAAGGAGTATTCTGGCTAAAAAAATGCGATGCCCTTCCTGTGGAAGGATCCAGGTAAATAGCATTACACAAACATAGGGTAGTAGAGAGCTGTGGCCTTCAACAGAAAGGCAAGGGACAGTTTTCAGGAGTAAATGGAAGGGAGGTAAAGAAGTCAGAACTCCCAGATCACATTTGTTTTAGTCCCAATAAAATTCCGCAAATAAGTGGGAAAGTGGTCAGAGGTATATAGAACAGATTTTAAAGCTGTTATGTTATACTAGCAAAACCCCACAGCCCAAAAGCCACTGTAAGCCACATGCCTATTTCCTAGGCAGATGTACACCAACCCCCCAAAATGCACAAATACAAAATTTATCACAATGCTTGATAAAAACTGCAACAAGCTCCAGCACTCTGAATTAATGATCATCAATGAGTGGCACGATATTTACAAAAATGAAAGGCATTTTGTGCCAAAGCAGGTTCTGATTGAAAGGTATTACATCAAACTTCAGTACCATGAAAAGGCAAGGGAGAAGTGGAAAGGATAATTTCTCAAAAAAGTAACTTTCTGACGGTGAAAATGGATTGATAGTACTATCTGTTCTTTATAGGAAAGTTCCCAACAATGAATTTCCTTGTCATCACAATCTAATATTGGTTACCAGCTACTCCTTTCATTTGTCATGTTCCACATCCTCACGGCAGTATAAACAATATCAGAGATTTCTTCAGTTGTAATTCATAGCGCTTCTTGGAGGGGATAGATTTTGTATTCATGTATAAACCAAAGTGTTCCAAATCTATCTTGGCTCATAAAAAAATATAAATGACCTGCAAGGGTGCCCAACGGTGCTATAAAATGTAAGGCTGGTTTACTAGAAGTCTCCCTGGCTTTCAAAAATTTACTTATCCCTGCAATCGGATTTAAATTAGGCTGCTTGCAGAAACACTCCATCCTCACAAAACTGCATTGCTTCTACTCACATCTGCACTGTTTCTCCATCTCCAACACATCTCAGACCTGCTCTGGTGTTCTTTCTTTACCTGCATGGATCTGAGTGCTAAATATTTCTTGCTAATCTTTACATGATGTCTTACACCTTCACAACTGTCCTTCAAGATGGACGTTATTATTGCAATTTTCGAGAATGCCAAGGCTTGGTTATGTTCAGCTGCTTGCCCAGTATCTCACAATGATTATTTAGTAGAACCAAGAATTCATCTCTGATCTGATTAGAAAACTCATAGTCTTTTAACTCTATCAGGGTGCCTTCTCTGCCAGATACAGGGTTTTGGGATTCGACGTTGTGACTGCTCCATTTTGATTCCAAGCTATTGTATCTGAATACATTTTATGCAGCTATGCAGCAGATTACTGTAGACTCAGTGGTTTACAAACACTAGAGGTTTATTTGGCTCCTGGTTCTGGAAGCTTGGAACTCTAAGGGCATTATTCTGGCATCATGCCTCAGACTTCATGTTCTGTCATAACATGGTGGGAGGCCAAGTGAGCATTAAGAGATGCACAGGAAAAAGAGGGCAGAACTCTCATGATAAGACACTCACCTCCATGACTATGGCATTAATCCATTCATGGTCCAGGACCCCTCATAGACTAACCACCTCTTAACAGCAGTGCCTCTTATACTATCATGACAGCACTTAAATTTTGACAGGAATTTTGAGGAGAATATTTAACCCATAGGTTCAAAGTTCATTACCTTGTGTCTAAATTGCTACAGCTTCACAACTCGTAATAGCTATTGGTAAATCTTGAAAGTAGCCAACATATCCGTGTACAGATGAATAAAATGTGGCACATATACACAGTAGAGTACTACTCTGCCCTAAAGAAAGATAAATTAGAGTCATTTGTAGGAAATTGACTCAAGCTAGTCAAAGATCAAAGTATGAAAATGGATTCAAAGGGAAATGGATTTGAGCGCATGATGAGGAGATTTTTGTGGCTGGAAAATCAAAGACAGTGGGACAGGGAACAATTTCATAGAGGTAGCCAGAGACCAGAAAATACAGTAGCTTATAGGACTTTGAATTCTTTAGATGTGTGATTGGAAGACATTGGTAGGATTTGAATATAACTGAAAAAGCTAGTTGGAAATTTTCCTGAGAAATTTTGGGATGTGGATACTAGGGAAAAAGGGTGTTTTTCTACCTTTGGAATAACAAGCTTTGAGAATAATGTAAGATGGAGCTACAGCAGACATCTTCCTGTTCACATGAGAAGGGCAGTTACAGCTCTGAGATGCAGGAGACAATATAAAACTCATGACAGAAAAGCAGATACGAGATAAAAGAAGGCAAGAAAAAAGCTCTACTAACATGGCCCTAGACCCATCCATTTCTGAAGGGCTTCTGGTTATCTGAACTTATAAATTTTGTTGTTTAATTTAAGGTTAAGATGACTAAGGCTACCTACAGAGTCCTAAAGATTAATTGTTGTTTTGATGGTGACCATTATTAACATTCAGTTTTGTGTTATTCTGTTAGTTATGGTGGGCAACTATTTTATTTGGTGTAATTCATGTCTTATAATACTCTGGTGTGGTAGGCAGACAATCTCTTGCCTAGGGATGAAGAAAGAGGCTGAGGACATTGCACTGAGTAGTCTGTGTATTCCGTGTTAAATAGGAAGTAGTTGGCAGAGCCAATTTTTGAGATGGATTCTCTGTTGCTATTTATGGTTTGGATCTGGATGTCTCCCAAAAGTCTCACACTTGGAGGATGATTCAATCATGGTTAATCCACTGATTTCTTGTGCTGTTAGGAGGGAGAACCTGGTTAGAGAGAGCACATCTCTGGAGCTTGACCCCAAAGGGGTGGACCACTGGGGCATGACCTGGAAGGCTTTACACTTGCTCTGCCTTTCCCTGCCCTCTTGGATTTCTATCTTGCTCTCCTGCAAACAGCTTTCCTCTGAGATGCTAGACCTCCGCCAGGTCCTTCTACCATTGCCAGCTACCTGTGAAGAGAATGAGACCTTGTGAAACTGTGAGCTAAAAATAAACCTTTTCCTTTCAAGTTGTGGGTGTTAGAGATTGTTTCCCAGTAATTAGAAGTAACTAAGACCAACTATAAAATGTGCACTTTCCCCATTACTCTCTCAACAGCTTTGTAGTTTCTGTAGAGGCTTTGAAATGTGTTCTCAAATTCTTTCCTCTTTTCAAGAGGTGATCTTAGTTCTCTTTCCTTTGAGCGTGGGCTAGATGAAGTAACGTGCTTCTAAGTCAGTAGAGAAACAAAAAAACATGAGAGAGTGCAACTGAGAATTGAAGCCCTAAAAGGCAGTGTGATTTTTGTGCTCTGTCTTGAATCACTCATGCTGAGTGAAGGCAGCTGCCGTAGCATAAGGGTGCTCAACCAGTTCTATGGTAGCCTATGTGGTGAAGGCCTGAGGCCTCCACTAAACAGCCATGTGAATGAGTTGCTATGGAAGCTGATCTTCCAGTTCTGGGCCAACAACCTTCAGATGTCTATAGCCTTGTATCTACATCCTAGTTTAATACTACATCAGAAATTCTTACTCAGAGCCACCCAGCTAACATACTCTGTATTTCTGAACCTCAGAAATTATTTATTGTGTTTTAGGGTAACTTTATGTAGTATAGGTTATTTTTCAGATTTCTTCCCAACCCTGATATCTTTGCCAATAAAAAGTTTCCAGACTGGTTATTGTATTTTTAAAAAGTGTTTTTGACTCATTTTTAGTAATACTTTTTTTTTTTTAAGGTGAGGTCTCACTCTGTAGTCCAGACTAGTCCTGAAGTCACTATGTAGCCTAGGTTGTCCTTCAATGGGTCATGTGGACTTGGGGAATCAAACTCAGGGCCTTTTGTTTGTTAGGCAAGTGCTCTGACTGTCCTCCACCCTTAAGTTGTTATTTGTAATGAAAAATAATGTTGAAAGTTCAAATCCATGTATGCTTTTCACACATGCACACATATCTAAATTCAGTGTAGATTTTATTTCAGAATTGATCTTGCTCCTCTGAAGAGGAGTGCTGTGACTGTGATGATACACTTGGATGCCAATATAGTAGATCTGAACGTTTACTTTGAACTGCAATTCTAAGTTAAAAGCAGATAATTGTGTCTTAGGCAAGGAAAACTTATTTATGTATAATATTATTGATATTAGGCTAGAAGAATACTAGTCTTCCATTTTATATAAACATTGACAACACTTAACAAATTATGTAAGCCAAGCATGATAAATAATATGAAGAAATTTGAACTATTTTAAATATTTGACATAGGGAGATAATATCTTATATCAAGTAATGTGACTATGTCAGTTTTAAAAATCATAGTAGTATCTGGTAGTAAGGAAAAATGTCAAATGAATAAGCTGACAGTAATATTCTTACTATATTACAATTGTATTTGTGTAAATATATATAAATATAAATGAGCCTAATAAAAGGCAATTAAAGAGGTTGGCCTTACACGAAATTCCGGAAATCTTTATTTCTTCTCATTTTCTTTCTCTTATGTTAGATGACTACCCGTGTGCAAGGTTTTCTCTGGGTACTTTGGAAGTAAATGTTGTGGGAGTGAAATTGGGTTATTGCTTTTCAACTCTTTATCCTCTTTGGTATGATAATATACCCACACTCTTTGCTCTGTGTCTTGTTGGCCTCCCTAGAGAGCAAGGAATGTACTTCCTCACTGAGCTTAGCCACATAACTTGCTTTAGTATGGAAGACAGGAGAGGATGGAACAGTGAATAGAACTTTAAATATTTTTGAGTTATTGGTTTGGCTTTTGTATCAGATGGAAATGAGGTAGCTGGTTGAATGATGTGTGCAACTGATCAGTGAACCATTTGCTGCCAGAATCCAAGCCTCATGTATCCCAATCAAGCTCTGTAGAATGACAAATGACTTGTGGACTTCAGAGTGAGAAACAAATACTTATTTTGTGAGTTTCTTCTGGCCTGAGAGCATATACACCATATATTTCTTACACAGTTTTATTGTAACTGAAGCTGAAAAATAAACTTAGCAAGTAGAATTGTCTTAAAAGTGCATTTCCCATGCCCCTGCATGGGAGAACATTGAAGGACGATGCAAAAGAGATAGCTCTCCACCTGTGCATCTTGAAAGGAAGACTAAGGACAAGGCATGTTAACAAAGATGATAAAGACAAACACATATGATTCCATAATAAGTTAATAATAACAATTACTGGTATTATGTAGTAGTATTATTATTCTTAATAAGCCAATTAAAGGTTACCAGTAAGCCAATAATAGATTCTTACTAGATAAGGAAATATTTGGTCTTATAGTACAAATATAATTACAAGATGTTTTTAAACATCCTGTTCCTTTGCATGCTGAGTCTGAACTTTGCGTTGTTGAAGATGGTATCAGCTGATGTTTGCTTTTCATCACCCTGAACAGCTAGGGAAATGGTTTAGAGAGAGAGAATACCTATTGCTAGTAGGGCCCAATGGCTAAGTGTTCTTCCAACATTTTATCTGAACTGCTATTCTAAAGTATTTTTATTAAAAATAATTTTTGTAAGGCAAGTAGATTTGAAGGTAAAATTTGCCAACTCTGAGCAGAAGAAAGTGGTTGATATCTACAAAAGTTTTGCACAGCTCTCTAGTTTTGAGTTTCATTTTTAAACATCAGTTATTCTTAAAATTATGGTCAGTCACATACCATGTGTACTATTATATACATATATATATAATATATATATATACCTTTAAATGAACTCTTTGTGTTTTGTAAATTTAAAACTACAATTATTTTACATCTATGGAAGTGAATGTCCAGTACCACTGAGCATGGCAGAGGCAGCCAGCCATCCCACAAGATACATGTCTCTCCTTTGATGGTTCAAAATTGTTGCTTGGGAGTTACTCAGGAATAGTAGTATTTCCAGGTCTCATCACTGAAGTATGAGTGGAAGAGAAGTGTTACTTCTGGGTCCAAAATTGTAGGAAACACATAGATTTTATACAGTTTTATTCCTTTTGGAAATTGGAAGTCACCTCCTAGCTCCTTGAGGATGGCAGAGCCATGGGAGGAATTGAGAGCTTGGTTTCCATACTCACTAGGTGGTTGAGATTAGGTCACATACAGATCAAAAATGTCTTTCCTGACCGTCCTGTAGGCCAGATATAAGCATCAATTATACCCAGGTGTACACATTTTCCAGGTCATATATTATAGCAGTCAGCATCAAAATATTTAATTAAATAAAAGTGAAAAATCTCAATATTTTTGTACTATCTTTGTTACTGTAGGTTACAATCAATATCTAGTATGACCCCACAAAAGACTCATTGTATTGAGACCTTGGTTGCTGATGGGCTTTTAGAAAGTTAGTGGGTCATGTGTGCTCTATCGGTGGATGAGTTCACTGATGACATCATAATTTGATGGCATTTTTGGGAGCTGATGGAAACAGAAAGTAGAATCTGGTTGAAGAAAGTGGATCATGGATTGTGACCTTGGAGACTATATCTTGTCCCCAGCCCCCTGGTTTTATGCTCTTTCTCTCTTTCTCTGCTTCTCACTTGCTATGAGATGAGGAATTTTGCCCTGTTACTTCCTCCAACGTGACGCTCAGCCTGTGATGTTCACCATAGGCCCACAGCAATAGAACCAGGCAGCCATGGACTCCAACCTCTGAAACCATGAGACACGATAAACCTTTTCTTCTTTAAGTTGCTCATGTCAATTATTTTGTCACAGCAACTAAAAACAGACTAACACGTCCACAGTGTATTAGACTGTAATACACCTAACTGTGTTGTACATTGGGAAATATTGTGTGTATTAAACATTAAATGTCATGCGAATGTTTTCTTTCTTACCCTACAATCTTGCTAGCAGTTAATTTAAGTGTTCCTTTTTTTCTTTTTAATGCTTATAACCTGCTGTTGCGAGGTTGTTGACCTTCACATGTCATCAAATTATATCTATATTCAATTTGATCCTTGGGAGGAGAATAATCAAAGCACGTTGCGTTTGTAATAGCAGGGAATGACACAGGTCAACGAGACATTTACTTCCTCAGCACACTTGAAACTAGTGGCAAGTTATTTAATTGAAGGTGTCTGGTTTTGTCATTAAAAAGAGCTCCTTTGTTCTGTTGCTACACTTTGGTTGCCACAATAACCTAGCATAACTCAAGGGAAGCACTAGAAAGCATTTTCCTAGACTCATGTGCTTTTTCTTTTTTGTCTCTTTTACTACTTTCAGAGGAGAAGAGGTGAGTAAGGGTAGCATGACATATGACTTAGGGTTATTAACGCTGACTGCTGTAACATAGTTTTTCGGTGCTCTTCATTACAGATCGTCCTTTGCTTTTGCAGTACCCCTGAAGTCCTCTAATACCCGAAGTCCTTTCGACTAAGCAAGCAATGGGGAAGAGGGCAACCTGTTTGGGAGGGTTTTTTTTTTTTTTTTTTTACAGTGATTTTGCTGTGAGCCTTTTGTTTGCAAACCCTTCTCTTTCCATGAACACAAGTGAGCAAGCAAGAAGTTTTTGGATTGTCTCGTGAGCCTTCCTGCCTGTTCCACATTTCACCATGCCAGTATTTCTGGGACTTCCTAAATCTTGTGGGACTTTCTCTCAGCTGCTCTGCTGTTCTCGGAAACTTCTTCAAATTTCCGTTCTCATTAAAAAGCAGTTGATGGACCCAATTGAACTGAGCCTTGGAAGAGACTATTATGATGTGGGAAGTGCTTATTTATTTCATTAGCAGTGATCAGTGATTTTTCAGTAGTTTCTAATGTGAATGCCCCAAGTCTAGTGATTGATGTGGACCTCTTGCAACATGATCTTACAGATGATACCGTGCTGCCATTTTCCTTGTTCATTAAGACCCAGAACCTGCTTTTATTGCTGGAGTTGTCTATTGGTGGTTCATGTGGAATTGGCTGTTGAATGTCTTATGGGGCAAATGTCAAGGGATCTAACTTTCCTACTGGGCTTTTTAAATATTAGAATTTTTCAATGTTCAAGAGTCACCCTAGAGCATGACATTCTTTTGGATCTGCAGTACATAAACTAGTTGGTATTTGCTTAGGCATCAGTGATAACTGGCCTCATATCATGCCTGTATCCTGAAATTTGAAAGAAAGACGTATGCTGAGTGTGTTTCCTATTTGCTGTTGTATTTACAGTGTTGTGCTTCCGTATATTCCCTCAGGTCTCAGCCTCATCAGTCTCTTAATTTGTGACAGTATGTATCCTTCTACTAGGTAGCTTAGTGGTTGAGATTATGAGTTTTAGAATAAATAAGATAGACTGGGGCCAGGGGTTAGATGACTGCTTCCTGGTATGATTTGGGCCAAACTTTTATTTCAAATTTTTGAGCTTTGGTTTCACTATCAGTTTAGTGGAGACAAAAATAACTACCATACATGTTGGTTGTCCAAATTAAATGAGTCACAGTGTATAAAGATTTTTTAGCATACACTGGGTAAAGGCTATGGGTAGCTGTTATTGGTGATATGAACTTGTCTGACCCATTATAACACTGTTGGCTGCAACTTGTCTCAGTTGTATTTCATTCCTGTGTTGTCACCTCAAGGATTTATAGAGTTCTCAGAGTAGCAGCTTTCTGAATAAACTCAGAATCTGGATTTTTCTTTCTTATAGTTCATTGTCTGCTATTGTAACAATTAATGAGACTAGATTCTTTGTAAGGAAGAGAGACTTTTTGTACATCTGTAGGTAGGAAGTCTAAGCTTCAGGGCCCTCAGTCTGCCAGGGCTTCCTGCTCTGTGATTTATGGTGGAGTGTTGAATAGCAGGAAGGCACATAAGAGAGACAGTATGAGGAGGCTGAGCTTCCTTTCATGATAAACCCATTCTCTCAATAACTCACCCATTCCTATAGTGACATCCATTCAGAATTAAGTTTCCAGTGCAAGACACTTGGGAAAATACACTGAAGCCACAGTTTTTTCCTCATTGAGAAATAGTATTGATGGTAGTAAAAATGATTAACAAATTCTCCATGGCTATATATTACTGAAAGTTGTGTGCTAGATTCTTGATGAATACTTGGTGTATCACGCATTTGATCTCTACATATTCTGCGAGTTAGATGCTATCATTTCCCCCCTACTATAGATGGAAACACAAAGGCTAGAGTGTTCATATAATTTTTCTAGGGCTGTGCAATTAGTAGCGGAGCCATGATTTACACCTCTGTTTTTTTCACTCCTACTGCTTGGTCTCTGCTGCTGCTGTTATCAACCTGAAGAAAAGGGGTTAGGACTCATAAGGCTCTTCTTACTGTCTTAAAAGTTGCTTTTTCATATCCATGTCTGTATACAATATCTGCTATATAAAGTCAAGAAATCAAAGGATCCCAAGCAACCTCAGGTTGAGGGACTATGACCTAGGTAGTTCGCTACAGAGTGCTAGAAGGCTCAGAGAGATGAAAAGCGGGTATGGGAACAGCCTGGGAGCAGAAGCTGCAGAAAGTGGTGACCAACCTGAGACAGAAAGGTATTGCAGACCTTCAGGTGCATGCTGCTGTAGTGCTGGTGCCCAGACTCTGGAGCTCAGCCCCCTCTGGGGGGTTCGAGAGTGGGTCATTGTGGGGTGAGTACCCTAAATATTAATAGACATAAGAGTTATCTGATGCTGGTGGAGCAAGCCCAAGAAGATCTGCAAAGAGCGGAGGTTCCCTGTCCCTTCCTTCCAGTGTTCCCCACTGCACTGCAGTTATTAGGGTGCCTAGAACATGTAGATCCTGCTTTTTCATCCATAGTATTGTGCAGTGGAGTGGAGAATGGCAGCTGGGGCTGAGAGGAAGGAGAAAATAACAGGCACAGTTGCTATTTCCATGACTGGGGTAGAGGCCCAGGCTGACATGGTAGTAAACATGTGCCATGGAGGTCCGCATGAGCAGCTTCCTGACAAAGACGGAACCTGCCAAGAATGACAGAAGAGAGATTTACTGTTCTCCTAGAAAGTGCCCTGCATTCACATAACTCTTTTGTAACGATTGGCACGGTTTTAGGGCTCGAAGCCAAGTGCAGTCTTTTAAAAGTTGACAGCCTTCTTCTGTATGATCTTAAAAGGGGGGGGGACATCCCAGCCTGTAGGGTCACTTCCAGGAGTCATTAGCTCTTTTGAGCATTTTTTCCTTCTAGCCACAAATCATCCTAGTCAAAGTATAAGAAAATCCGTGTCTGGCCTGACACCATGTCTAATTTCCTGGGAGACTTTCCTTCTCCTTGAATTACCCATTTATTCTTGTGAGAAAATGCCTTAGGGCAGGGGAAGAGCCTGGCATCGGGTGGAGGAAAGGAGAGATCCTGCAATTTCAAATGCTGAGTGGCAATTTCGCCTTAGCTAGGGTTGTCACAGGCCTGATGAATGGACCCCTCTAGCATGCTAGTGATGTTAAAATCTCCCTCAGGTCCCCGCTCAGGAGTACCTCACCACGGGCATCCGGGGACGGTAGGTGGCGCTGTGGTGTTGAAGGATTAAGCCGATGTAAGAGAAAATGATAGAGAATACATTTATGGAGGAGGCAGAGAGTAGGGGAAGGCAGGTGGCATGGGGAGGAAGGGCAAGATGAATATGCATTCTCATTCAGTGGCCTTCCAATTCAGGTGAGCATTTTCCTTTTCAGATTTGGACATGCATAAGAAAATCCAATTACAGATGCAAGCTACATTGGGCACTTTCAAATCAAATTGTGGAAGTGAATTAGAGGCGTCTGGCTGACTGGATGTGCTGGGCGTATTTCTAGCAGTAGGAGTTTAGCTCATCTATTTCTCTTTCTCCTTCGTTTTTTAAACCTTTTACCTTTTTTTCTACTTATCATTCCCTTATTTTCTCATATTTAGTTCAAATAAGTAGGTCTATACTTAGTCCTATTTTCTGAGATGCTGTAGATATCTGTGGGAAAAGAGGAATGAAAATAACATTTAAAAAATAGGACCTATTTTGCCACTGAGTACTTATAAAGTGTCAGAAGCCAAGCTAGGTACTTTTACACTGGCTTTATTTACCCTATCAAAATATTTGGCTTATTCATATACTTAACATGTTTCTGGAACACTTCTTATGGCCTATGGGGTGTGGCCCCTGTGCCCTTCATAATGGGGAACCAACAGCATTAAAAGGCCCCAGGCACTTTGTGTATTTTATTGGCTGAGAGCAAACCCTAGTTCTCGAGCCTCAGTGTTTTCGGGGCTTCCTCTAGTGTCCCTGCAGCTGTGGAGTTAGCCTGAGTTCACATCCGACTCTATTGCTTCCTGGCTGGTGGAAGTTGCATATCTTACTTCTCATGTTCTGGTTTTCTCACACAAGAAAGTGGTTTAACTCTTTCTACTTCAAAAACTAGTCTTGGGAATTAAAGGAGAGAGTAGACATTAAAGTTTACAATGACAACTGTCTAAAAACAAGTACTTAATAAATGTTGGCATTAATCATTGTCAATACCACTTTAGAATTATTTGTAAAAAATCACTTCCCATAGAAGAAGTGAAGTCTACTTCAAGCATCCCCAGATGTGCCCTGTCGTATGCACCAGAGAAAGAGGGGGCAGTTCATTTTTATTAGGAGGAGTCCGGGACAATTTCATGGGAGAGACCACATAGGAGTTAGTTGCTTTGAGGAAATAGGAATTGATCTTCTTAACCTAGTAGCATCTGTATTCTACAGATAATTGGCTGAGACATGTGTTCCTGCCCCCTGTCAGTGTCCTACATGTACATTTTGCACCCATTTCAATGGGGTCATTAATCCCTAATGTCAAGCATGATCATTTTGGGTGCACAAATCCCAGGTTTAGGACCTCTGAATTGGGGGTCTGTTGCAGCTTGAACATTCTCTGTCAAAATGCTGTAAGGCAATTTGAGAGAGAGTTCAGCAGATAGTGCTGGTGCCCCATTGGCATTCCTTTACCTTACCAGTTTGCCCGTCTCCCCTCTCTTGGTGCCAATCGCTTTTACTTGTTCTTTGCTGAGTATTATTATTGGCTCATGGAGATGCCAGGCTTGGGGGTTTCCCCAACCCTCAAGACACAGGGGTGGTCCCCAGCAGTGACTGACTGATGAAGATTGTGGCAGCCTATTCTCCTTGCTCTGGATGGTCCAGGTCCTGTGATACATTGTGCTTCTGAGTTCCTCATGTCATCAGATACCGACCTGTCTTGAAAGCACATTTCTACCTAGGTTTTCCCCTTCCCTTCCCAACCTCCTTCGTATGCCATAGTTTTTTGATTTGATTTGAGTGTACTTCTTCAGTAAGTAACTTGAGCAAAAATCCCATCTCAGTTATTGCTCAAGAGGATCCGATCCAAGATGGGAACTTGAGATTCTAAACCAGGGCACGTAGTCTAGGTGTAATGGATAAGAAAGGAGCAGGCCAGCTCCTCCCTTCTCTCCCTCTCTGCTCTCTGGTCTCCTTGTTTAACCCTCACTGCTGCTCTTACCCTGTGACGCTCGAGTTGGTTCTAGGTTGTTAGTACAGATCTTGGGAACAGCTAACCAACAGCAAGTGGCGTAAGTGGTTGCTTTGGACCCTTCTGATTTCAGACCAGAAGGTGTTTTTGTTTTGTTTTGTGCTGTAGCAAGTTTCTCATTCTGACATGATCCTGTAACAAGGCTGCCGAAGGGTCATGATTAATGCATTAGGGATGGGGCATCCCTATCCAGCAAGCAGCGTCTTTTAACTGAGAATGGGCTAAGCAGATAAGAGAGAAAGTGCAGAATCATGTTTTGGTGTTTAATTTGGCAGCCCATAGCTCATTTTAATTACTCTGAAATAATTATCTCTGGCACACAGCTGGGTTTGTCTTTGCACGACTTGTGAGTCATTTTTCCACATAGGAATAAATCAAGCAGGTTGAAAGGAAGGAGTGGAGCTAAATGACATGTAAAAGTGGTTCAATGGGAAAGGTTCTGAAAATGGCAAACTTTGGGGCTGAAAGAGAAGATTGATTTGGAACATTATGTCTTTGTGTTGGAGGCAAACAGTACGAGGTATTGAAATCAGGAGTAAATGAGTCTCAAGGCTATTTCAGGATAAGAGCTTTCAGAAGTGAAATGTGGGAGGTAGTGTTGGAGGGATGATGGAAAAAGTACAGTCATTACGGATGGCCCTCACGATGCAGTGGCAAGAGCAGAGATTTGGGGGGCACACAGGCCTGAGTTTATTTTGCACTTATCTTTCCAGCTTCTTAGAGAAAATCACTTTATCTTTCAAAGTATCAGTTTCTTTATGTTTATTATAAAATTGGAAAAGTTGTGCTTGATGGTGGATTACCTTCCTACCATGTATGTGTAGAGTTTCCCTGTTGCTGTTAAGGTTTGAAGGAGAGAATGGCATGTGGGTCACCTCTCTCAGATCCATTGCCCTTGGCAGACATTGCTAATCACAGCTTTCACTTAGGTTGAGCCTGATTGGTGTACCAGAGTTGCTCACGAATAGTGCTTCTAGCAAGTACTTCCAAACCAGTCAAGTTATAATACCAAGTTAATTATAGTAAGGAACATTTCTTTTCCCCTCATTTTCTCCCCATTTTATTGATATGTATATATGCATTACATAATGTTTACTTTGACTTTGAGTATTTTGTGCATATACATATTGTGGAAAAATTACAAATACTTACCCTCTCCTTTTTTGATCTTCTCACTTCTCTCCCTCTCCACCAGTTCTCATTATTCCCCTCAATTAGTTCTGTGAAATGATTATGATTTGGGTTTCTTATATTAGAGAAACCATTCTATATTTAACCTTCTGCATCTTACTTCACTGAGCATGATGGTCTCAAGTTGCATCCATTTACCTGGAAGAGCCTCCAATCTGTTTATCTTTATAGATGAGTAGCATTCCATCATGTACAAATACTACAATTTATGTATTCATTGATCTGTTGATGGGTATTTTGGCTATTGTTGATAGGTATTTTAGTATTTTAGCTGTTGTTAATTATGCTGCTATGAACATGGGTTTACATGTATTTCTGTTATATAATGTTTTTAACTCTTTTGGGAAAATTCCAAGGAGGGTTATCATTGGACCAAAGGGGATGTTTATTTCCGATCTTTTGAGAAACTTCCATACTGGTTTCCATAGAGGTTGTACCAGTTTACATTCCTACCATCAGTTTGAGAGGGTTGCCTTTTGCTGTTCAGTTCAACTAAACCATTATTGTGCGTCTGCTCTTTGCAGGACACAGAAAATCTTTGGGTCCCTCTGGAGCTCGAAGCCTGGCAGAGGCAGGCAGACACAAAGGATACATTGTGAGATACCCTGACAAACTAGTAGACTGTTGCTGGAACACAGCTTGCTGTGTGCCAGGTTGAGCCTAGAAGGAGGAGAAGTGTCTTCCATGAAGAATGTTGCTTATAACCTGTGAGGATACCTGGGCCTGTGAAGGATCAAGCCTTGAGGTTACAATGTGTAGGAGAATACAGATGATTAAGGTCATCACATGTCCATTTGATAAGGCCATGGAGTTTATGGAACAGGCATTGTTTCTGGCATCTCTTTGTAGATGTTTCTGGATAAGTTTGGCATTTCCATCAATGGAGTCTGTAAAGAAAATTACTCTTCCTAATATGAGTTTATTTGGGCTGTTACAAAAGGCAAAATCGACAGAAATTATAACACAAAGAATCTATTTGGAAGGCTTACAAGTCTGAGGACAGATAGTCCAAGATGGTTGCCTGTGAGAGCTGGAGGGTCCAGTGGCTGCTCAGCTGTGAGGTAGAACCTGTGTGGGACTGCAGAACAGCCGGTGAAAGTCGGCTGTGGATCTTGGTTATTTGAAGAACAATGGTGGAGACCAGAGACTCAAGATCAGTGAGTGAAGATTGGTGAGGGGTAGACAAGCACAAGTTGAGACTGGAGTAAATCTGTGATGGAGATCTGTGGTGTGTAGCAAGTTGGTGTCCGTAGATAACTGTGAAAGTGAGAGGTTTCCCAGAAGAAAGAGCTGTAACAGTTTTTCTTCTTCCTTCTTTTTATACAGTTAGATTCCTCAGTTGGGCCTCCCACGTTTGGGTGAGTATTCTTCTTTCATTCACTGGCCCACACTCTAGTTCAGGCTGGTTCCTAACTGCCTAATCTGGGCTGGTTCCTAAGCATATGCTCCCTTTTATTATTCTGTCTCATTGATCTAAGACATCTCATCTTCTCTTACCCTCCAGTTGAAGTATGCACAATCTGTTTCCCCCAGTTCTCAGTCCTTTGGCGTTACACTGAATTGCACTATTGAATTTCCTGGGCAGATGATAGGACTTTCTATCATTCATAATTGCATAAACTGGTTTCTCTTAATAAAACTGTCTGTCTCAGTTTCTGTCTCGGTGTTTCTCTCTCTCCTACACTCTCCCTTTCTCTCTCTTACACACCTTGTGTAATTCAAGGAGTAAAAAAAAGCAAGGGCTACCAACATTATGATCATGACTTGTCCTCTGTCATGTAGTGGGCAGGTAATCACTACTTAAAGTGTGAATTAATTACCCCATGTTGTCTTCCCTCTGCTTCTGAACCTTGCGCTCAGCATTGTAATTGTATGAGGAGGTACATTATCCAGCCATACTTGGGGGCTTGTAGATTGCCTGTGTGGCAATTACTCTCTCTCCCTCTTGTGGAGCTTTTGGGACTTTCCATTATACTTCACCTGAGTCAGACTTGGACTGCTTTGGTGGCTTGAGTATGTTTTTCCTGGGGGCTGAGAATTAATTCTCACTAGAAACAGCTGTAATCTTGTGTTTAAATAATGCGGCTCCTTGGCTTATAGGGGGATAACTTGGAGGTATCCTGAATCGCACTATTTTCTGGTGACTTACGTATAATGATGACTTATTTTTTATTGTCTGATTTTTCCCCTCTTTTCATTCTTCACACTCCTACTAGGGTTTTCCTAGGATTCTCTTCTCAGTAAGAAATTTGTACTTTTACTAAGAAGTGACAACTCTGTGTGGCCTATTGGGGTAAGCTAAAAATGTCTGACTAGTATATATATTCATCACCCACAAAGAGTTTATTTGATTCATGGTTTCAGAAGGCTTAGTCCATGATTAGATTGGCTTTGCAGCAAAACTATGGTGGAAGGGCCAGGAAGATCAAACCCACTCAGTTTTTGGTGACCAGAAAGCAGATCAAAAGAAGAGTACCACCAGAGAGGAAGGAGCCAGGGAACATCTATAGTACCCGTGGTCACACCTTCACAACTTACACTTGTACTTTCTTTTAGACTTGCTCATGTATTCAGCATTGTTACATATGGTTATGTCACTTTCTCATTTTGCATGCAAAGTAAGTATCTCCCTGGGATTTGTCTGCTGAACCTTCCCTCTCGAACTGAAAATGGAGTTACAAAGTCAATGACTGTTTTAGTTCTTACTCAGCCGCAGCTGTGTGCGTGTGTAGGTGCTTGGTGAAGATCTGCTGGTAAGAGAGGAGGTTGTTATTATTAGACTTCTGAGTCTGTTAATTGTGTAATCAGCCCTTGAAAGTTTTTGGATAAGATTTTAAAATCAGTCATGAATCTGTAGACGTGTGTGTCTGTGTGTGTGTGTATGTTTATATTTATTCTGAGTGGGTAGTAATCACATGACTTTTAAAAACAGATTGTAAAGCATCATATGGCAAAAGGATTTTCTGTTCTCATCCCTGTTCTTAATTCCCTCACAAAAGGTAGTGCATTATTTTATCTAGAAATATTTTTATGACTCTACATGTAGATAAGATAATCTCTTACACATTCATTATATGTGCTAGTTTAACCTTTTATATTTCACTTTATAGTGTATCTTGAAGATCTTTCCATATCAGTACATAAGATACATCACTTAAAACAAATATATATATATATATATATATATATATATATATATATATATATATATATATATGCTTTTTGGGGGGAGTACTGGGATTCAACCTCTCAACCCAGGGCATTCATACTGAGCTACATTCCCAGACCTTTTAATATCTTTGTTTTTGCTTTATAAATTTGGACATAGAATCTTGTTAAATTGTTCAGGCTGGATTTAAATTTGTAATCCTGTTGCAACCTCCCAGAGTACTAGGATTACAGGCATGTACTACTGCAGCCAGTTTTTTAGCTCTACTCTTAGGGAGACTGCATTTCTTCATTTTAGGGAGAATTTTATTTTGCTACATTGTGAAATAGTTTGCTGAGATGCAGATATCTGTGAAAGACTTCTCTGTTCTCTCAGTAACTGTTCAGTGCACAAATGAAAATGGGTATGATATGTTTACCTTATCAGAAAGGTAAGGAGGTCAAATTAAACTGGATTTCATTTTAGAGGAGCAGCATCTTAGAGGAGCATTTTTGTTCCTAATTGCTTGCAAAACATAGAATTTTGTGAGAGCCAACATCTAGGCAGTCCCCCTCTCAATTCCTCTTCCTGTAAGATCCCATCCCCTACAAATCCTCAGAGATGAAAATCTTGTTCCTGTGTCACTATTACGAGCTCTTGTGCAAGCCTGAGGGTGTTTCTTGAAGCTCATTCTCTATACCACATATGGCCTACTATTATAGTTTGGCTCTGGATTATTCCCCAAAGGCTCCTGTGTTAAAGACTTTGTCTCTAGCTGTTGGTGTTATGTGGAAGTGGTGGGACCTTGAGAGGCAGTGCATAGTGGGAGCTCTTAGGTCATTGGGAGCATGCCTCTGAAGGGTTTTGTGGTACCTGGGTCTTTTCCCGTCTTTCTTCTTTGACTCCTCACTCTCAGGTGGCGTGTTCTCCTTTGTGATCTTTGCTTTGATGTCTTCTTTTTGTAAAGGCCCAGGGCCTGGCCAGCATGGCCAACTGATCGTGGATGGAAACTTCTGAGACTGTAAGTTAAAGCTTTTTCCTTTATAAGTTGATTTACTTCAAATATTTGGTATAGTGATAAAAAGCTAACATACTTCTTTGGATATTTTGGGCTTCTACTTGTTTTTATGCTTAATTATTTTATCTTTATTGAAGAGATGGTAATTTTCCATTATGGACAATATGGACAAGTTTTTATCTGCACAACTCTATGAGGTGTTTTTAAGAATGTAGACCCCATATATTAGTATATTATAGTAATAACATATTATACATATAGGATAGTATATTTTATATAGTTATAAAATAATATTTAGTACAGTATATAACTACACATTCTCATGATTTTTGGTCAGATTTTTGGCCTTGGGACTCTTGACGCTTTTTTTCTTAAAGAAGAAAGTGTTTATTTGGCTCAAAGCTTCAGAAATTTTCAGCCCATAGTTGCCTGGCTCCAAGGGAGAAACTTTAGGGCAGACAGGTGTGGTAGAGGAAACCTGCTTGACCCATAGTAGCTAGAAGCAGGGAACTTCTTACCAATTGTCCAAGAAAAAAGGACCGTGCATCCAAGCCACATTCCAGTGACTGACCTCCTCCCTAGGTCTCGTCTCTTTTAGCACATTCGTCTAGAAACTCATCAATGAACTAATTTACTAATGAGGCTAGCACTCCTATGATTCAGTCACCTTTCAAAATTCTCACTTCTGGACACCTTAGCATTTTGGGGAACATTTCGGTCTAAATG
This sequence comes from Ctenodactylus gundi, assembly GCA_004027205.1. Lineage (NCBI taxonomy): Eukaryota > Metazoa > Chordata > Mammalia > Rodentia > Ctenodactylidae > Ctenodactylus > Ctenodactylus gundi. The sequence continues at coordinate 22,318 of PVKB01004731.1, forward strand.
TTTATAGGAGAAGAATGGTAGGAACATTTATGAAGACCTGTTTTGTGGTTTGGACCTGGAATGTCCCCCAAAAGTCTCTTGTGTTTGAATGTTATAGATTGCCTACGGCGCCATGTGCTTTTGGGAGTTTGGGACCTAGACTGGAGGGGTGGCTTACAGGCATGTAAATTATATTACAGGCATGTAAGTTGGATTATAGGCATGTAGTGGGAGCTTATCATGCCTTCCATACCTGAATCCAGGAAGGGCTTATCACTGGGGTGCTATCTGGAAGGATATAAAAGTTGCTTCTTGTCTTCCTTGGAGGACTAGACTCGCCTTGACTTGGCTTTCTGTTCATAATGTCGAGGAGCTGCTTCCACCTGTGCCTCTGTCATGTACTTCCCTGAATGGATTGTGACTTTCTGAAACTGTGAGCTGAAGTAAACTTGGGGGATGAAACAGGAGGATGCTGTGAAGTTGAAGCCACCCTGGTCTACACAGTGAGTTCAGGGTCAGCCTGCACTATGGAGTGAGACTCAATCTCCAAAAAACAAAGAAAAGAAAGGAAAAGGAAAGAACAGAAAAGAAAATCAGAATAGCCTGATGGAGCTCAAGATAGTCAAGGCTGGGACAATTTGGATAGAAATAATAATATTTAATTATAACTTACAAAGTCTTATAAGATACTTATGAATTTGTACTGATAAAAGAATGATTAATTGCATAAGCAGAGAAGGGATCATTTTTCCTTTACAGTGGGTTTCTAATTCTGTTGGAGGAAGGAAGGAAATAGAGGCTATTATATAAACATTATAAAAATAATGATTGCAGACAAGATCTACTAAGGAATTTTAAAATTAATGGGTGAAAGTTGGAGAAAAAATATTTTACCTTTTGCCTTCCCCCCCAAGATTACTATTTCTATTAGTGTGTTTTTGTGATACACAGTGGTTACATTCAACTTGAGAAGTTGGTGCACATATGTAGTTGCCCCATCATCATGTTCACGAACTCCCTTCCACACTGTCACCCCCTTTCACACTCCTCACCCTTTCCTGCAAATGTATTCCCCCTTTTTCTTCCCATCTCTCTTATGTGGTTCTTTTGCTTATTTATACTTTGAGTTTCTCATATTAGAGAAACAATGTGGTATTTATTCTTCTGGGTCTGATTCATTTCAGTGAGCAAATGGTCTCAAGGTATGTCATCTCTGTTTCAGTGAGTTCATTGTTAGTGTACAGAAATGCGATAGATTTTTGTGTATTGATTTTTACATCCTGCAACTTGGTTAAATTTGTTTATTAGTTCTAAGAGTCTTCTGGTGGTTTGCAGCTTTTCTATGTAAAAGTTGATGTCATCTGCAAATAAGGATAGTTTGACTTTTCCCTTTCGAATATATATTCCCTTTATTTCATTTTATTGTCTCATTGCCACACTTGTCTTGTTCCTGAATTTATAGAAAATAATTACAGTTATTTTCCCATTTCACATAATATCAGGAGTATATTTGTCCTAGATGGCTTTTGTCAGCTTGATGGAGTCTTCTTACACCTATTTTTATCAGGGTTTTTGTCATGAATGAATGTTGGATTTTGTCAAAGACTTTTCTTTATTTTTTGTATCTACTGAGATGATCATGTGAATTTTTTGACCTTGTTTTTGTTCATGGAGTGTACTACATTAACTGATTTATGTATTTTGAATCATTCTTGTATGAGTGAGATTAAGTCAGTTTACTCTTGGTGTTTGATCTTCATAAAGAGTTGAATCTAAATTCTTTTAGGAAAGTGAGTCATAGTTTTTTTTGTGTCTTTATCTGATTTTGGTATCAGGATAATTCTAGCTTTCAGGAAGAAATTTGACATTTTCAGATCTTTCAAGGTCATGGAGAAGTTTTGGAATTATTGTCATTAGCTGTTCTTTGAAGTTTTGGTATAATTCTGCAGTGACCCTGTGCATTCCTGGGCTTTTCTTTGTAGGTGGAAACTTTGTTACTGCCTCAATTTCATTACATGTTATTCATTCAGGATTTTTTGTATCGAGTTGGTTCACTTTGGGGATCTTATATATGTCCAGGAATTTAACCATTTCTTCTGGGTCCTTTAATTTATTAGAATATGTATTTTCAAAATAGTTTTTTTTTTGATAATTTTCTGGATTTTGATAGTGCCCATTGTGATTTCACTGCTTTCATTTCTAGTTGCTTTGGTTGGGTTTGCTCCTGCCTTCTTTTGGTTAATTTGATAAACCTCTAAAGGTTTTTCAATTTTATTTATCCTTTGAAGAACCAACTGTTTGATTCAATGATATTTTTAGTTTCTATGTCATTGATTTCTGTTTTGATTTTTATGGTTTCTTTCCTAATACTGCTTTTGGATTAGGATTGCTTTTTTTCTCTAGTACCTTGAACCGCATCATTAGATTATTTATTTGGGATTTCTGTTTTTGTTTTCTGTCCTTTCATTGTCATTTGACTCTAGAAAGTTTATTTCTTCCCTAGTTTGTCCTATTATTCTGCGTTCAATATTTTATTATTATGTGTTTGCATAGTTTTTGTAAATTCTTTTGCTCTTGATTTCAGATTTCATTCTACTGTTATCTAAAAGTATGTGAAGATTATTTTAATTCCTTTGTATTTAGTCTTAATATTTCTTTGTTAACTTTTCGTCTGGCTGACCTATTTTTAAGAGTGGGATACTGAAGCTCAGTCTGTGATTGTACTAGGGTCTATTTGTATGCATCAGTATTGAGTATGTATATAATTGTGATTTCTTCCTGTTGGGCTTGTCTCTTTACCAGATATAATATCCATTTTTTGTCTCTTCTGATCTGTCTTGGCTTGAAATCTGTTATATTTGAGAATAGTGTGGCTACTCCTACTTGTTTTCTGGCTCCAGTTGCATGAGGAATTAATATTTATGTCTTTATTTTCAGTTCATGTGTTTCTTTATGAATACATGTCTTCGTAGATCACAAATGTTGTTTTTTGGGTTTTTTTGACCCAATCTTTCAGTCTTTGTTATTTGATTGTCGTAGGAATATTAACATTGAGAGTCATTATTATGATATACTTGCCACATTCTGTAATTGTTTTGTTATTGTAGTGTTATTTGATTTTTAAAAAATTCTCACCCTTTTGTATTTTATTTATTTTTTTCTTTCTCTGGGCCCTTTGGTGCTGCTGGTCTTCCAGTCTAAGATTTCCTTAAGCATTTTCTGAAGTGCCGAACTAGTGGTCATAGATTTATTTAGGTATTTTTTTCTTTGTCATGAATTTTTTTTTTTTTTTTTTTTTTTTTTTTTTTTTTTTTTTTTTTTTTTTTTTTTTTTTTTTTTTTTTTTTTTTTTTTTTTTTTTTTTTTTTTTTTTTTTTTTTTTTTTTTTTTTTTTCTTTTTTTTTTCCAGGTATAACGGTACGTTTTGACACCTGCTTTCTTTTAGAGCTTGTAAGACTTTACCTCATGCTCTCCTGGCCTTTAAGGTTTGTGCTGAGAAATACGCAGTATTCTCCATTTGTGTTAAATTCATGGGATTTTGATCATGATGTGTAGTGAAGAGACTTTTTTCTTGTCAAGTTTATTTGGTATGATATAGTCTTTTGTACCTCAATGTTAATTTTTTTACTAGATAAATTTCTAGGATATTACTTTATTTTCCACTATAATATTAATGAATAAATTCTTTATACTTATGTGCTATCCTGTAGTTCTCTTTCAGTCCCATAATCTTAAGTGGTTTCTTTTTGAGTCATTCATTAGCTGTTTTATCTGGTCACCTTTTTGTATTTTTAAGGTATCACAGAGTATATGGCTCAGTCTGTCAACCTTATTTTTAAGGCCCAACATTGTCCTTATGATGTTTGACTTAGATTCCCAGAATTTTAATTGAGTTTTTCATATCATTAAAGTTCAGCCTGCTATCTCTTCTGATTTTCGCTTTCTTTAATGAAATGTTCCATTAAGTCTTACGTTTCCTTGTGTATCTTTTTGTTTTTGTCTTCTGTGAAATCATTAAACTGTGTATCAATTGAGACATGTACATGGTAAGTTCCTCTTTGCACTGACTAATTATCTCTCTTGCATTTGTTTAATGTGTTCTGTTCCAAAATGAAAAACAAAAGGTATGAGTGTATAGTTCAGGAAAAGGCTCTGGGGTCCATTTCCAATACAAAAGAAAAAAGTCAACGATAAATGTCTGATTATCCTGAAAGTATCATTTATGCTTTTTATTTGTTTGCTCAGTTTTATCAACTAAGTGTCCCAGGAATACTATATGACCACTAAGCCTAAGTTCATTTTGAGTCTGGGGAAACTGCATTTTAAACTAGTGTTTCTGAGATAAATCTATAGATTAGTTTTAGGAGATAGTATTTGTGAACATATTACATTAGTCTGTTTGGGGTACCATACCATACTATCCCAGACACGATGGCAAGAGAAATTTATATTCTCACAGTCTTTCAGCCTTGAAATCTAAGATGAAGTTGGTTTCACTAAGCAACTTCCAAGTTAGATAAGATGAAGACAGCTCTGTCAGTGATGCTTTAAAGACTTTAAGGAGGTATCAGATAGGTTAAATAGTGACTGTTCTTCGGGAGTAGGGCTTTGAGGAGAGTTCCAAAGCTCATGTGCTTTCTCTAATGCTTGGCTGCTGGCTTTTGTGGTCCCTGTGTCTATGAGGCTTCTGGTTGTCTTTGCCACAGGAGAAAGTGAAGAAATAAGATTAGGACAAGTAAAAGTATACAACAATTACATTTTTAAAACCAAGAGTTGACTGTTTTTATTGAATGAATCTACTTAACATATTTGTAAGCGTCTTTTGATGTTTGGAGTGCTGCAAAAGTTGATTTTGTGAGTTTCCTGCAGTGTTCTTATTGCTTTCATGGAGGAGTAGATTTTTGGAGTTCTTTACTAGAAATTCTTTCCTTTAAAGTTAATCAGATTTGGGAAAGAGTTAGGAATCATATTCCAGGCAGCTCCAGCAATCTATGCAAAGGTCAAATGGTTACAGGCTGGAAATTCTTTTCTGATACTCAGATTTGTGGTCTTCTTGGTGTTCTCTTGAAGAGCAAAGACTGAGAGCCTTGAAATATCATTTTCTAGACTTTCTGGCCGTCAAGATTCTCATTTGCATTTCAACAGTAAGAGATATTTTGTAACATTTGAAACAGAAGAGAGGAAGAAACCAGATCTCTGCAAGTTAGTGTGGGCAGGATATAGGTGTAGGTAGTCTGCAGGTGAGAAATTATGCCTGTTCTGGGTATAACCTATTGCTATTGAAGATAGCTTGAGTCAAGAGCAGTGGTTTCTTCTACTTCCTGAATTCTTAAATGCTGAAGGAATTTCTCTTTTTCTCCTTAGTCCTTCAAAATTTTTTTTCAACATCCCTGTATTAAATCCTTTTCTGGTCAGTGTTCCTATTGAATTCTGTTGTCTTTTGATTTTGCAGTATCGAACTTTTGATATTTAATAAGCATTCTATTAAAATACAGTGGATTAGTACTTGTTTTAACATTTTGAATTGCAGAAAGCTAGTACACATGCTTTGGCAGGAGTTTACTTAGCCTAACAATACAGAGAAGTTGGCTTCTGTTTTCTTAAAAGTTGTTGACTAGCATATATTTAAAGAACTAAAATGAGTTTGTTGAGCTGAAAGTAAGACAGTCTGGTTGTAATGTTGAGAATATGAGAAGATAGTTGTCATACAGACAAGAGGATGCCAACATCCAATTATACATAACGCAGCTGTGTTTATAAATGAGTGAAGTCTAGAGAGAAAAGGGAATCTGCGGCAGGAAATAGACCCGAAGCATGCATTCTATCCAAACACAACTCTGGATTGTGTGAAATTTACGTGCTTGTGTCAGATCCACTATGTATTGTATGTATTTGACTTTTAAAGCCCTGTGTCCATTCTGTCGATTGCTAGTTTTTGAAAATTGGCATATTAAGATGTTTTGATTCTTTTGAATTTTTTGTTCTGTGGCTCTTTTATTCCTACTGTTAATTCTCTCCCAGTTCTTTTCATTTCTGCCCCTTGCTGTATCTGCTATCTGTAACCCCAAACCTCACCTAAAATTCCAGATGTTGGAAGGGAAGTATCTGGCAGAGCGGGATTTGGAGGAAAACATCACATCCCTATTTCTTTCTACCTGGCAGCCTTGCTGTGGGGCATATTTAAAAATTTTTGTTTTACTATCTACTTAATCTTCCTCCATTAAAGGATGATTTAGGGAGATGAAGAAAATGTGTACAATGAAGGTGGCTTGTACCATAGGCTGATTCTAGTCTTATAATGGAATTTTATTCCAGAGGTGAGAAAATGTTAATATTTTTAGGTTGGTTCTATGAAAATGTTGGGTTAAGTTGTACAGCCTCTAATGGCTGCTGAAACATTAAAGCCATTGAAAAATGGAACTTAATGTAATTAAGGAAGACACATGGAGATTTTTGAGGGATAGTAGAAACACAGTGGAAGGAGGCCGAAGCTTAGAGAGAGCCAGGTTTCAGCATTGCCTTTCTCCGTACTGGTTGTGGAAACACCAAGAGGTTCCCTAGTCTCCTTGTGCTCCTGAAGAATAAGGATAAGGAGGAAGAGAGGATTAATGAACTGATTAAGAAATTCTGTGGAATCCATTCTGTGCTAACTACTATTACAGACACACCTGCCTACCTGAAATCTATGGTCTGTGAGGGAAGATAGAAGAGAAATGAATTGTAAACAATTATTTTATTGTAATTTGACAGGAAACTGCACCATGCAATGAGATTAAAACTAGTGGTTGTGCATGTACAGTTTCAAAATGATTGTGTGAGTGTGTTTGACTGTGTGTGTGACCATTTTCTAGTTAGATTTGTGAAAATATGTCTAAACTGTAGGATATGAGTATAAGATTTCAAGGGTTTTAAAAAATTAATATTGATGATTATGCTGGTGTGTTTTAAGAAGAGTTAATAGAGTTATTGCTAAGATAATGTTTTGAATGTTAGGGATAGTGGGAACAAACAGGCGTGACTTCTGGTAATAGATTCATTTCCTAGTGGCTGCCTCTTGCTATTTTGTTCCTTGCTTTACTCACAGTCTTTATTAATAGGACAGATTATGGCTTCTGATTAAGGTATTCTTATTAAATTCTCAGGCGGATTCTGGTCGACACTAATGAATGTATTTAAGTGGAATTAAGAGAAGTTCTCCTCAGCTAGCTTTAGCCGTGATGGGGAGGGTGATAGTAACTATATGCACCCGAGCACAGGGTCGGGGCTAGCCTCAGGTCAGCCTGGAAAGAGGGATTGGGAAAACATGGAGACTTTCTCTCCACCTTCTCCCATCTCTGTTTTATTTCATAGCAGAGGATCTTTTTCTGCTTCCCCATCTCCAGGTTGCAGGAGATTCCTGCCAGCTGTAGGCCCTGGTGAGCTCATCTCTCCCAGGAGGGAGCATTTGATCAGTCCCACTTTGACCAGGCATTTTCTCTGATCCAATCCCTTATGGTTAGAGGGGGTGATATCACATGGTACAATGGCTTCAGCCATTTAAGACAGTAAATCCTAGGTTTTTTTTTTTCCAGCTGAACAGTGGACATAACAACTGTATAGTTTACAAGAAATGTCACGAGGATGAGGTGAAAGATTTTAGTTATTTTAGTATAGTGCCTGGTACAGAATATGTGTTGATAAAAAAGAGGGATTGCTGGGTACATTGATGGGTATAATTTCAGCACTTTGAGAGCTGAGGCAGGAAAACCTTAAGTTTGAGCCCAACTTGAGCCTTGGAGTGACTTAGTGATACCCTCCCTATCCCAAAATAAATAATGCAAAGGGCTGAGAGTATAACTGAGCGTGAAGGCCCTGGAGTCAATCACTAGTACTACTCACAAACACATCTGTACACCCACACACCCCTACACACAAGCTACTGCTACTATTATGGCTCTTGTGATATTATTTCAATCTTTGTAAGAGATATTTTTGCTCAGAAACATTGGAACCATTTAAGGAAGTTTAGAATAATGGAACAGTTGTTCTAGAACCAATCTTAAGCAAGTATTAGAGACTAAGCCTTAATTTCTCCTCTTTAGTACAGTATCTTTCAGCGTTAGAAGCACAAATTCCATGATTAAATTTGTAATACCCTTTTCTCCATCATTCTCTTGAAGCCAACCAAATGGGAAGAAGGTAAATAAAAAGATTATCATTACCGAGGATGAAAAAAGTATTGAGCTAGGCGCTTAGATGTTTCTCAATTTCTAATGGACAAAACAGACACTGATTGTAATATAATTGTTCAAGTTTGAAGTTATTAAAGTAGCAATAAAAGGAAGTCATCAGAGCCATTATACGACTTTCCCACATTTTAATAGGCATTTGCCTCTCCAAGTAATTAAGGCACTGCCCTTAAATTCTCAGATAAATAAGTTAATGCAAATGCACATTTTTAAGTCAATACACATTGTGGCTGCAAATGTTTTTGTTTTTTATTTCTCCTATTTTCTTATGTTTTTGGCTGTTTACAAAAATCTCTGGAGTTACAGTCTGTTATGGTAAAAAGTTCCAGCAAATACATAATATTTCTGTACAATTAAAAATGGACCAAATGATTGTTTGGAAAGTAGGAAAAATATTTTTTCGTAGTAACTAGATGATTGTATTGTATTTTAGGTCAGTTCAGCAGAAATGTATTAGCGCAGGTGTGTCCTCTCTTTGGGACTTGTGCACTGGCTGTTCTCTCTGGTGCCGCTTTCTCTAAATAGTTGTACTATTCCTGCCTTTCTTTGCTTCCTCATATATTTTGCTCAAATGATACATTTTTAATGACACTTATTTCAAGTGCTCTTTAAAAAATTATATTCTACCAACTTCTGTAGAAGTTGCTATATTCTAATATGTTATTACCATATTTATAATGTTTATCATCTATCTTTACTGTATTTTCAATCTGTTTCATTGAGGTATCTTCAAAGTCTTTAACTATACTCTATACAGAGTAAGCCTCCAAAACGTATCTCCCATTATAAAATATATTATGTGTACACAAATGGTCTGTGTATATAAATCTGTACATGTGTAAGTTAATGGGTAAATAGGTTTTGATGTCATATTTTTTTGACTTTTTATCTTTTCATTTGTGCCGTCCATCCTATGAATATTTTTTGGGCACTGAATGCTTTTACTCTAGAACTTTTCCTCCAGTAACTAAAATGGTAGAGTGAGGTAGGGGAACAGGAAAACATCCTTCCTGTCTTCATTGAGCTGACAGTACATTTGTGGCAGGACACAATTGAACATTTTTTATAAAATGGAATTGGTAGTATTAAAAGAGTCCAGGGCAGAGTGGGCAAAAGCAGCAGAGATGCACACAGGCGTAAGCCTCTGTGGAGTGGACACTTGAATGATAGGTGTCAGCAAAGGGTCATGTGAGGAATGTGAAGGGAACAAATGGGGTGGCAGGTGTGCGAGAGGCAGAGAACATAGCAGAAGCACTGGCCTGGAGTTAGGACACAGACTGAGCAGCAGGAATGAGGTCCATGATGAGATACAAAGGTCATGTCCTGTAGCACCTCGTTAGCATGAATGGGGAGCTTAAGTAGTGAGAGTTTCACGGATTTCAGACAGCAACCTATTTCCTATTGAGGGCCACTGCTCCTTCTCAGTGGTCCATCCTTCACTTGTGAATGCCAGATGTAAGACATTGAGGTACTCACTGGCGTCACACTTGCCTGCAAAAGTTGTCCCTGAATCTCATTTTAGTGTATATTTTCTGTCTTTACTGCCCAGAGTCCTTTCCTCTTTCCCTGGTCCGAGAACCTAGAGTTCCCTTTGAAGGGGGGCGGGTTTCTCTGTATCTGTGCTATTAGTCCTTGTTTCTCAGGGTGGGGAGAGGTTGGTGGGGAGGGTTACATGTGATTGTAGAGGTTGGGCATGTGAGCCTGACCTGTCAGAGAGTGAACTCTTTATGAGGACTGTGACTGCTTTAGATGTGGACACATGGCCCAGGCCAGGTCAGTCAGGGTAACTTCATGTTTTTCTAACTTCAATAATTATTTTACTATGGGCAAATTGGATTTAAATGAATTAAGGAGGTATTGAGATGAAAGGCTCTTTTATTGTGCTGGCCGAGCCTTGGAATAGAGTGTGTGGAGCTGCTGACAGCCACCTTTGTCCTCCGTGGAGTCTGGGCTCACAGCCAAAGTGGTGAAGATCAGGGAAACGTGTCAGAGTACTGTGTTTGAAAATATTGCATAAGATTTAAATAAATAAGATTTTGCATACATTCTGGAAAAAGGTCCGGTTTTCATTAATGTAAATTGACTTGGGGCTTCATTTTTAGTTTCCCTTAAGTGATTTGAATAGGATTTTTCTGTCTTTTTATAGGAGTGAACATTCTGATTAACATAGATGGTAAAGAGTTTTTTTTTTTTTTTTCTGGCTATACATTCCCAAGCTGCGATTTGCTTAAATGGGGTGCTGACTCTGCTTGTTGGCTATTATCAACATTTAATGTGCTCTGTTTCAGTAGAGTGACTTGAGTTCCCAGGGTTCCTACGCAATTCATCATTGCTAATGTAAAGACACACTCTCCTCTTCATTTTCTGCCATGTGTTTCTAAAACATTGCAAATGTTTTATATTTTCGCCTACTCTATACTTTTTCTGAAATGATTATGAGGGAAAACCCCAGGTAACATCTGTAATTATTGTGCTTTTTCCTTGGCCAGAAATGTTATTGGCATGTTATCAGTTCTGGGAGTTTTACACGTATCCCCATTTCTGAATCTAATATTTAAAATTTCGTTCTGATATATGACATGTGTTGCAAAGAAATTTTCAGCATTCTGCAAACTTGTAAACCAACTAAAGTTTCTGTAACTAACGTAGCACTTTTTCCAACTCTAGTGGAAAGATTTAATCATGTGAGAAGTTTTTATTGGGTTGATTGATGAAGTTCAAGGTTGCTTTTGAAAGAGAAGCTAGTTGTAGGCAATTGTGTTTTATTTTGTCTGAAAATGAGTACAGTTAATTTTATTACTCATTACTGCTTTATGAGAATGCAGCTAAAATGACTACACGACATTTAAGGTTTATTCCAAAATCATCTGCTTAGTCATTTTATCATTTATGTGTTTGTTCACTTATTCAACAAATGCTTCTTGATTACCTAGTTACTAACTTTGGCAGTGGGGAGACAAAATTTGATCATGTCATCATTCTTGAGGAACGCATACAGATTAACTTTTTAGGGCCTGGTTTACTTTAGAAAATGGATTTCTAAAGAAAGTTTTAAGTTTACTTTAATGCAGCTTCTCTGTGGTACATGTTGGGTGGCAATACTTGTCCACAAACTTTCAATTGCAGGATTTACCTTTTTATAATTTGAATTGGTAGTTGGGAGTAAGGTGAGGAATCTGCATTTCCCACCAGATTTCAGTTCTAGATGCTCAATTACTCACTTTTTGAGAATAACGATTTTATAGAATTATAGCTGCATTGTAAATAGTAAGAGCCTAAGCCAAAGAGAGCACAGAGAGAAATGCAAGAACAAAGTAACAATGAAAAATGACAGAACACAAATCAAGATTCAAAGCATGAAAAAAAAATTAGTTCCTCCCTGTATTATGTGGATGTAAAGGTTTTCAGGTGCTGGATCTGGTAATCTGATAAATTCTAATGAACTACTGATCCTGGGATTTTTTTCTTTGTCCTTGGGTTGTTTCCAGCTGGACTGGTGACCCCAATGTGGGTGATCCTGCCCAAGAGGGCTTCTGGGCAGGTCTGGAGCTGAGCCAGGGTCCTGGTTTTGGGGTGGCCTCTGGGTGTGTCTGGCACATGCAAGAGGGAAGTAGGCCCAGAATGTTTTTCTGGTGGGTCCAGGTAGGGTGTGGGACAGACCTAGGCTGGGGATGTTTTTCATTCCTAGGAACTGTATAAGAGTGGCTCCCTAAAATCCTCATTTGCTGTTCTGAGCCTTCTTACTCTAAACAGTTCATTCTCAGGATCTTTTTTTTTTTTTAAATAAATGACTGCTTAATTTACTGTCTGTTACAGCTGCTGAGCACTCCTAATCTAGGCTCTGGGAGACATTTTCTAGGGGAAGCTTGCATTGCGTTAGTAGTTTGCATTACCCACATGCTCGTTTTTGGAGGCTGGGGCTACCAGCAGCTGTCACTTCCCACTTCTTCAGGACTCATGCTTACTTTAGTCATAGGTTCTGGGCTCCAGGCTTTCCTCCATCTACAGATGCTGGAGGCTCAGAACCACTCTCGGGTGGCTTGTGCCTGCTTCATGGGCTGCCGTTTTCCTTTGATTGCAATGTGTTTTTGGAATTTCTGATCTTGCCATGGCCTCTTTTCAATTGTTGGGGTGCTTGTTCCTCTTCTACCTAAGTTGAAAAGTCAGTTTTAAATTGTGATCTAAACTTTTTAAATGAGTTCATGAGAAGACATTGTGTAGCTCTCTTACTTAGCTGCCTTATTGACCAGAAGTGGTATTTGTTATTTTTAAAGTTTATTTTCATTCAAATATGATACAGACACAGACAAGTTGACACAGCATTGTTATACTGTTAAATGAATTTTAGTAAATTGGGTTCACTCATGAAAACAGCTCCTAGATCAAAAAACAAATCAGTCATGACACTCAGTGTCTCTTGCGCTCCCCACAGCTGCTCTCCTGGCACCTTTTGTCCCATGGGGACATTCATTATTGTGGCTTTTACTAGTGTGGATTAATTTTGTAGATTTTTATTATATAAACCTTGAGTCATGGAATAGAAACTATTATAGGACTAATTTATGCAGTGTTGTGTTTGTGAGATGTATCGATATTACTTGTTTTTGTAGATCTTTCATTTTAATGGCTTCATGGTGCTCAATTATGTAGACATTTTATCTTTTCAACTCTTGATGGGCATTTAGATAATTTCCAGATTTCCATTATTATGTATTTTTGCTGGAATGACTATTTAGTATAGATTTTTATCAGTGACATTTATTTTAATATCTTTTGGAAATTACTTAGAAGTATTTTTCTGAAGGATTTTGATACTCAATAGTATAAAACTTTAAGGATACCCAAAGAATTATTTAAATACTCAAGATTTTAAGACAGTAGTTTTGAATTAAGACCTTGGAATCTGTTTACTGTATAGCTCAGTCTGTCCTCAATCTTGAAACAATATTCCCAAATACTGGGATTCCGGCCATATTCTGCCATACCTGGCTTATATGGTGCTAGGAATTGAACTCAGGGCCTTGCATTTACTAGTAAAGCACCCTAAGTGCTGTGCTACTCCTGTAGCCCTGAGAACCCATTTTTAAAAAGAGAATGTGGATCTGAGAGAAACTGTGCATCTAATCTTGCTTTTGCCTTCAGTAATATGGTCTTGGGGAAATTACCTGACCTCATTGGGTCTTTTTCTTGCTACTTCAGCCATAATAAAGCCTTTCCAGATTGAACATCTTGTTCAAATAAAAGAAAATATAAAAATTATTAACAAAAGACCTTTTTTATGTCACCTGGAGCCTAATCATGGGTGTAAAAAATGGACAGTATAAAATTTAGTAATAATACTATCTGTTTAAGTGACATGCCTTATGGGAGTTATTTTATTCCTGTAAAGTCATACTATTGTAAGAGTTGTGGCTGCACAAATAGCTTCTGTACTTGTAACTGGGGCTATCAATGCTGTTTGGAAAACTTAACAGTACTTGATGATTGGTCTATAATATATTACAGTGGCTCAATGAATTATTAATTGATTAGTTAATAAATAATGAGCCCTCCCTGAATTCCTAATTCCCTGTCTCTGACTCCATCTGGACTCCAGCCTTCTTGACTGTGAAGTGTTTTGAGTTCTCCATGTTTCCTCTAGGTTAAGACCGTTTGGCTATGCTGTACCCTTTACCTAAAATACTGTTATCCTTTGTGTTCAGCATATACCTGATTATCCTTTGGGTTTAGACGAAAGGTCTCTTTCCGATAGAGGATTTTTCTGACCCTTTTAACTACCTTAGATCTCTGGTTATATAATCTCATATCATCCTTAATGTCTTCAGTAAGACACCCATTGCACTTTCCATAGCTGATTTATCAGGAGACTGTAAGCTTTATAAAAGCAAAGAATAAACTTGTGTCACTGAATGTGTACCCTCAGTTCCAAGGTCAGAGTCTGGAAAGTAGTAAGAGTTGCGTATTTTGTGTGTGTGTGTGTGTGTGTGTGTGTGTGTGTGTGTGTGTGTCTGCCTTCGATCTTTCAAAAGTTAAGAAGAGATCTTTGGGAATTTTTAACAAAGATATCCTAAAGCATTAGTAATTAGAAATTGATGCTGGCTCCATGCAAGCATACTATGCCAAAAAGACAAATCATGTTTTTGATACTTTAGAGTTTATATGCTTTCTTTTTTGAATTAGAAAAGAGGAGATTTATGCTTATGTTGATTGCAAGTCTTTGGAGTGGCTTTAGAAAGCTGCCAGACAGGTATCTCACAAGGAAAACTTGCCTTTCATTAGGATTTCAGAACTCTCCTCTAAAGAAAAGGGATTAGAGCTGGCTTTTTACTTAAGACAGAGAAACTCAAATCGGGCCATGAACTCCCTGAATCACTCAAGAACACATGCAGTTTTCTGTTTAAATTCAGAGTGGCCATTTATATTACAGCAAGAATGAAAATAATACACAGGGAAGTTATTGCTTAGTTCAGGGTTTATGACACATCAATTTGTGGAAGTCACAGTGATAATAAGATGGTTAAAAAGTTGGCAAAAGGTCAGAATTTTTGAGACATGAAGAAGGCATTTTGGCCTTATTCTGGACCTTGAATGTACAAAATAAAGAAATCTTGTCCCGCCTTCTTTTCATCTACCATCTTGCTTGTTGTGCATTTAGCTCGGTAATGAGTTGCTCAGACTCTGCAGTTAGAATGTCTAGGTTTGAGTCTTGGCGTCATGGGTTCCTGCATTTTTGTAACTCATCAAGGCACTTACCAATTCTATCTCCCTGTTTATACATTTGTAAAATGGCAATAATAATACAAAAATATCTTGCATTGATGTGAGGATTAAGTGAAATAATGGACATAATAATGTATCTTGATCTCAGGGCCTGGCACATTCAATGCATGCAGTTTTCACATTTACTAGAAGGTCTTCACAGTCGCTATGTGCCAGGCATTCTGCTGGTACAAAGAAAAAAATAAAGCAGGAGTCTCATATTTGCAAGATTTCCTGGATAATGAGGGAGACAAAGCACCAAAAAACAAAACAAAATTAAAATTGCAAGTGGTTATCATGTATTATGATAGGTCCTACAGTTAATAATAAGTGAGTGAGAGTGTGTTATTACATCTGAGGATAAAGCAATTACACTTGATATATCATACGGAAGGTTAAAAGAGAGGGATGAAAAATGTATTTGAGGCTAAGGAAATTGGCTGCAGAGATACAGAGGTCTGCAGTGGTAGGAAATGCTGAACATGGCTGGTTCAGAGGTATTCTGATGGGAAGTAACAAATGACAAGACTGAACAGGTAGATGGAAAACTCCAAAGCTCTGCCCAGGGGGATGATTGTGAGGGAACCTGTGTGCAATCTGCATGTTCTCATTGGTTGCTCCACATGCTTCTAAAATTAGTGGGCTTATATTTTCAATGTTTGTTCCTAAATGCATCCCATATGTGTTAGGAAATTTTACCTGGAACTTTGAATTTGGAAATAGTATTACATTTGTTTTAAGGTTAAGAAATGAGATAGTGTGAATTGCTGTGTTATTGGTGAGCATAGCTACCTCCCAAGAAATGAGATATATGGGCTTTTGCTGTGAGTTGATCTGACTCCATTATAACCTTGATGCCATGTGAGATAATCTCATGTATCTCTAAAAGCATTTTCTGCACTGGCAGAACAACTTATTAAGCACCTGCTGGTTTCAAATTATATTGCAAAGGTGTGGTACTCAAAAACAGTGCAGTACTGTCATAAAGCATGCTAAAACTAAGTTGTATACAGTCTATAAGCCCCAGAAACGCATGTCTATATGATCAAGTGATATTCCACAAAAGCGAGATTGATGCAAATTAGGGAAAAGAGAGTGTCTTCAATGAGAGGTATTCACACAGCTCAATAGCAGGAAGGAGAGGCACCAGATTTCAAGTTGACAAAGAACTTGAGTAGAAAATTTCCAAAGATTTCAAAATGGCTAAAATATATTAGATCAATGCCTGGTGGTATGTGACTGTCATCCCAGCATTCTGAGAGGCAGAGGCAGGGCTATTGCAAGTTTGAGCCCAGTCTGGGGAACTTAGTGATACCCTGTCTCAAGTCTGAAATGAAAAATAGGCTTGTAATGTAGCTTGATGTGAAGGCACCCTGGGGAAAAGGAAGAAAGGAATATACAGAAAACCTTACCAAGTATTATAAATTATCAAGAGATACCAAATAAAAACAACAGCGAGATACCTCTGGTGCTTGTTAGGATAAATTTCTTCTTAGGTGTTGTCCCGTCTGCTTTCTCTCCCATCTCTGCCCTCCCCCACTCCCCACCCCATACCCACTCCTTCGCTTGCACTGATTGTGGCAGATGTTGCAGATTTGTTGGCTTCCAGAGAGTTAATTCAGGGTCAGGACTGGTTGTATTCCAAAACTTGGTTCCCAGCTCCCACCCGCTTCTCTGACTTGCTTTATATATTATGTTTCTAAATAATATTCTATTTGGAAAACTGGTGCCAAGAATACACAAATGCTAATATTATGGCCTTTGGGTACTAAATATAATCCTTCACTTTCTTTAACCACTTCACAGATAGTAAAACAGACTTGAGAAGGGCCATCTTCAAACAAATTTATGTGTATATATTTTTCAATAGTTTCTCTCTTGAAGTAATTCTTTTCTGTATTTCTTACCATGGCCCTGTATGATGCTTTTTCTGAGGACAGAATGTGCTGGTTTGGTATTTTATAATCATTTTCTGTACTGAACAAGTCAAAATGGCAATCTTGAGTCTCGCTTTTAAAAAAATATCACTGACTAGTGTAATGAAGCATCATATAACTATGGCATGTAAGGTGAAACAGAACAGTGGTAAGTGTATGGGTTTGTGTTTCATGGGTTGCATAAAAGCCACATTCTGTAAGACTGGTGTGTTCATCTTCCCTTCCCTATAGGGGTGAGGTGGATCAACTTGTCCATAACACAGAGGAAATAGTGAGGGCCATAAAGAAGAGAAGGAAGCAGTAATTCAGTATTTATAGGGTTGCAAAACACTGCAGGAAAGCAACCCTGCATCATTCTCGCACCTGTTCTGCAGGCTGTGAGGATGGCTTGGGTGGTGAAGGATGGGTATGTGGCCCAAAGAATCCATATTATTCATTCACTGAATCACTTGTTTTCCTTCTCTTCTCTTAAGACTTACGCCAAGTAATTAAGTCCAAGACAAATGGAGCAAAACTGGGAATGTAGAAGGATCTGTATTACAGGATTTAAAGAAATTGGTAGGCAAATAAGATACATTGTTGAGTGTGGTAAATGTTCCTTTGTCATTTGTAAATTTACTTCTGGAAAGTGTAGAGGCTGTTTGAGCTTCTTATCTTGTAACTTAACTTTGTACATATATTAACCTTAGATCTGTCCCTGAAATCCCAGTTCTCAGACCTTGTACCTTTTCTGAACCACACCAGAGAACCATGTCTGCCTGATTCTTGCTTTTAACACCAGATTATCAAATTCCCTATAGATCCTGCTTCCTTTTTCTCCATGTGCTTAAATATACCTTTAAAATGTATGTTACCTGCAAATATTCTGTCTGTGACTCCAAAAGGATTATATTTTACGTTTTTTTGTGAATGCACATATATGTATAGGTAGGGAAAGGATTCTGAATTTGATAAATCCATGTGTGTATGGAAGTCTGTGGTGACTTAGGTTTTATTTTGTATAATGAAATAAAATTTCAGAGTGTTTTTTATTTTTAAAAAAATCCTTAAAATGAGTGCGTTGGAAATTTAGCCTAAGGACCTAATGTAAAATGTAGACTAAACCAAGTGCATGAAGAAGTTTGTTATGGTAAAATTATCGAAAGTTAAAAAAAAAAGGAAGGTAGCCGAACAGGTGGGCAGTGGTGTTCTCGGTGAGAGTGCAGTGTGCTTGGTGAAGTATAACACATTGATCGAAATGAACGCTGTGGAGGGAATGAACTGACATTACCATTATTAGTAATCATTTATGTGCAGGGGAGAAAACACTTGGGAAGGAATATGCTGAGATGTCAGTAATAGGTGGCAGGAATGGACAGCAACAATGAACTGTGATCTTCCTTTTCCATTTGCTGAAGTCCTTTTACATGCCAAGAATTACCCAAAATGATCCCTTACACGATCTGTGGAAATTTCCATCTCATAGAGAAAATATGATTATCAGGAGTTTATGTTTGGTGTGCAGGTTGGAGGTGAAAGCAGTCAGTGAGGTACAGACCCTTTTGTGTTTATTGAAGTCAGAGAAAAGGAACGAGTGAGGATGACATGATTGATGTGGTGCTTCAGAGCTCTGGCTGCTGCTTGCATATGGCTCATCCATCTCCAAAAAGATTTTTCCACTTACCTAGGTGCAGAGCCTTGTGGCAGGTGGCTGTGGGCACAGCAGAGGAGGGGGGGGCACCAATCCTCATGCATCATGCAGTATGCAGTAGAAATGTCTCTTAGTTGCTGATATTCATGCCTGTCTGTTTGGATAACACAGTACCTCCAGGATGGCTTGGTCAACTCAGCCTCCCTCTGTGTCCCTTTAGTCTCATCTCAGCTATTTCTCACCCAGCATTGGTCATGAGTGGTTTGATTTCCTTTTCAGATATCCTGTCTATTAAGATGACTGGAGACCAGGTTAGTCTCTATGCAATCTACAAAAATTGCTAAGTGTGGATCACATTAAGATGTGTAGTTTTGAAGGTAGTATATTGCCCAGTGTGCTCATTTTATAGACTACAGGGCCAAGACTTAGAAAGGTCATGTCACTTCCTCTGTTGAGAGTGAGTCTGCAATAGAGAAAATTGTTGGTGTTTTGGAATTAACATCTTTCTCTCACATCAAATTCTTTCTGTCACATTCTTTTGGGATTTTCTAGCAGTGACCTAGTGCTCTTCCAAAATATACTTATAGACTCCTCTTCCAGGGACATTCGAGCTAGTGGTAAGGATTAAACTCTGAACATTTTCTTACTTCATATTTTTTAGCTTACTCTTAGAAATGAGGGCAAGAAATATCCTTGAATAAGACTGGTAAGTTCACATCTGTACTGTAAATCTGCTCTGTTGGTATGAAATCACTTGCTGGAGAAAAGTGATCTTAAGAAAGTTTTGACATCCTTAGGTCCTCAAAATACCTAGAAGAAAGCAGTTAAATGTCTAGGCTCCAGGGCTAACCATTTAACATCCTTGCCTGCAAGATAAAATGCAGAGAGAAAATCCTGGAAGAAATAGCACACACTCATCATTTGATGCTTATACTTTTAAAGAAGGGAGAAAAGATGATGTTCCCCTACATTCTGAGAGGCTGGCTATCCTACTGGATAACAAAAAAAAAAAAAAAAAAAAGAAAAAAATGAAAATAGGAAAATATGACCTAACATGTATCAAAATGATCTCAGTGTGCAAAACAGCTTGAAGACCAACATTTCCCTTACTACCAGAGGACATTTTCATATTCTAGGGATTGGGCCTGTAATAGAGACCAATAAACCCTGGGGAATGCTTTTAGTGGAAGGAAAAAGATTACAAATTTTCTGTTTTAAAATTATATTTTCAGAGGCAATATGGATATGTAAGACTAGGCGATGGTTTTGAGTTTTATGTTTTATTGGTAATCAAAAGATGAGTAAAGATATGCTCATGCACTTTTCCTAGCCAGACCTTTGAAGGTGGAACTCTTTAAGGGACCATTATAACTGAATTGCATTCCCATACTTGATAGAAATCAATTCTAGCTGAGTGATAAAGTTTAGAGTAGGCATGTAAGCACATTTCTTTTTTCATTTTTGGAGAATTGGTGTTTTTCTGTTTGACTTACATGGTGGAATAAAAAGTAGCAAGATGAACAGAAACCAGCTTGTTGTAATCGACATACTTCTAAGCAAGCAGATGAATGTGAGGGGTTTACAGTAGATCAGCGGTGTCCATGCGTTCTGTTTTTGCACTATTATCATTATTCCTTCTGTACTGCCACTCTACATTTTGTCCCTACTAAGATATTTTCCTTCTTTGAGCCCACTTTACTCCTTTAGGTCTCAATGACTTTGTTATGTGCTGAATTTCTTGTCATAAAAAACTTACGTTGGGAAAATCAACTAGCTACTCTTCCAAAAGAAGATTAATAGTCAGATTATATAAAGAAGTGAAAATACACAGAACACCAAAGAGCTAAATGACCAAAGCAGTAAATGGGCAAATAAAATGGACAAACATATCATAAAAGAAAAAGTATAACTGGCCAATAGGTGTATGAAAAATGTCCAGTATCTTTAGCCATTAGGGAAATGAAAATGAAAACTGAGAATACGTTTTACCCCAGTCTGAATGGCTGTCGTTGAGAATACAAACAACAATAAGTGCTGGTGAGTACTTAGAGTAAAAGGAATCATTCTACATGGTGTTGGGAAAGTAAATTAGTATAGGCATTATGAGATCAATATGGAGGTTCCTTAAAAACTAATATATATATATATATATATATATATATATATATATATATTCTAATTTCTAATGCTCATATTGATGCTTCAAAAATGTATATATACATATGTATGTATGTGCAGTGAAGTATTATTCAGCTGTGAAGAATAACAAGATCATGCTATTTGCTGAAAATTAGTGGAACTAAGACTGTCCTGCTGGGTGAAGTAAATCAGACTCAGAGAGTTAAATATCCATATTTTCTCTCATAATATGATTTGGGGGGTTATAGTGGGAGAAGAACTGACATGAAAATAGATGAGAGACTATTGGAGAAGAGGAAGGTGATGGGGAAGAGGGGAAGAAAAGAGGGAAGTAATGGTGGGAAATTACCAATGTTTATTATATGAACACATGAATATGCCAAAATGAAACTTTGTAGTCTATGTAACTAATATGTTTTAATCAAAACAAAACCACTCAATCTTGTCATTGTAACTCTCATACATCAACCTTGGGAAACTACTTTAATAATCTCTTATGAAGTTAAACATGTAATTACCAAATGATCCAGATATTCCACTCTTAGGTATGTACTCTAGATAGAAGGAAAACATGTCTACACAAAGACTTGACCATGAGTGTTCATGGCAGCTTTGTTCATAATGGCTCCAAACTGAAAACAATGCAAAAGTTTATTCCATGGTGGAAGGCTCAGCAGATGGTTCAGATTACAATCATGTCATAGAACTAATTGAGGGGGAATAATCGGTACTGAAGAGGAGGGGGAAGAAGTGGGGGAGTCAGAAAAGTAGATGGGAAGGAGTTGTAATTTTTCTATCATATGTATATGCACAAAATAATCAAGATAAATGTAAACATTATGTATTGTTCATCAATTAAATGGGGAAAAAAGTGGTTAATGGGGGAAAAATAAAATGATGTATATATTTAAGAAAAGAATTCGTTGTATACCTTTGAAATTTTTTCAGTAAATATGAAGCTCTTTGAAAGTAAGATTTATTTTAGAAAGCTTACAAGTCACCTGACCTTTCATATCTTCCTTGACCCTCTTGAGCACTGTCAGTTGAACACACAGTATTCCATTGAAGTCCCCCAGGGTAGTGCTCACCACTGAGCTTTCATGTACTCACGACTCCTCCAAGGATGTTGTTATATGTTTTGACGCCGCTCAGCTAGGTCTGGAGCGAAGATGGAGATTCTGCTTCTCATAAGCTGCAAGATGATGCTAGTACTCTGGGCCACAGACAACCTTTCATGCAGATGGCTTTACATTGTAGTGTGCAAGTTCTTAATATGGAGTCTGAAATCTTTGGGAAGTGACTAGGTTCCCCATTTAGTTCCAGATGCTGATATTGTTTTTTCTCTTGAGTGGCTGTGAAGGTATGGCTGCGATGATCCTGTGGTGGTGTTTTGCTGCACCTCCTTCCTCTAATTCACTGGGAAACCCAAAAGCAAGATCTGTGTGATATTCAGCATTTATTTTCTTTTCACTTAGCAGTTGGCTCCTGGCTCAGTAAAGCTTTGCGGAATGGATGGGTGGAGGCAGTGACATCAAAAATAGAAAATAGCATGTTTGTTTCTAAAATAACTTTACTGGGAGAATACCAGGCTGTACAACAAAGCCACAGTCCTTTTAATCTAGGGACAAAGTCAAGAGATCAGACAGAATGATTAGCAGGGGTTTGGAAGTTATCTGACATTTGCCATCCGTAGGCTTATGTAGTCCCCAGATGCTGTGCCTTCTTTAGCAGAAACCGTCTCCTAGTCCTCTCTTCTACTCTGTGGCACCTTGTCTAGTATCTTATAGTTATTCTCATAGGCTGGCCATAACAGAGATCCTTCTGTCTTACTGTACTAAGAACCATTTGCAAACTGGATCCCAGTGTCGTAGGAGAAGCAGATGTTGCTCAGGGTTCTTTTGTAGGGAGGTGTCTAAAGACAGGGCTAATGTTTGAGTAGCTGTTAACAGCCAATTCCTGTTATACAGACTGAAGTTCCAGACCTGGTTTTACCACTGTTTTTGACATTTGGCAAAGTCATAGCGCTTTCAAAACTCCTTTTATTCATTTGAGAAATGAGGAATGAGATGAATCAGGTGATGAAATATTTGTTTTGCACTCCTAAAAGTCAAATTTGTGAGTCATAGAACCATAGCACACTCCTCTCAGTAATTTATGGATATGGGGTTTAAATGTAGTTTGATTTAAACTACTCCTCTCTGTTTAACTGGAGAAAAATCCAAGTTGAGACACTTTGTTTTCTCAAAATGATGCACTTTGCACATCTGAGAATCTGATTTGTCAAGTTACCTCGCTGTTTTCATCTCATGTTTGTGCCCAGCATGTTTAAGGGGGGGAAGGTTGTAATGGAAAACACCTCGATATAAGGACTTTCCAGGACTTTTCTGACCATTCTGATAATTGACTTCAACCTTATGTGGTTTCAGATGAGCAGCTATATATGAATATTAATTTTTTGAGGGCATTCAAAAAGATTTTCTTCAATAATTTTGTTTTCCCAACACAATCAAGGGAATTGGTGCCTCTGATGAAACAGCGTTTAGATGTGGGCCACTTCTTGCTTTGTAAAGTGATATGCAGTTTTTGAAGGCAGGACAGCATTTTAAAGGGCAGTTATTATTCTTTGCCATGTTGTTGATGGAAACTGTTATGATCTAAACTCTCCCCTGTTTCCGGTTTAATTCATGAATCTTTTTTTCACTTTCTTTCAGTGTTACCTTTCCAAGTGGTGAAGCCATTCTTTCTCCCCAGTTGCACTGAAATATCTTACATGACTTACATTTCTTATTTTTCCAAGGCTTTATTTGTTTCCCAAGCTATAACTATCTATCTATATCTATCTATCCTTCCATCCATCTGTCATCTATTCTTCACTTTTCTCTCCTATGTGAGAGAGATTATAGGTCTTTCCACTGTAATTTTCTACACCATCTGGTTAGCATGTATGGTCAACATGTCACCTGACCTCCAAAAAGATTGATACTTTTTCCGCGCGTCAGTGGGCACTTGGTTTCCTAGCCAGGATGGAATTTCCCAGCATACTTTGCACCCCATGTTCTCTCATTCCTCCCAGTAGAATGTGAGGCAGTGTACGTCACTTTCTAAAGAGATTAGGAAATAGGCTTCCTTTCTTTTTGTATTCATTTAACATCTGAATTGAGAAAACCTCAAGGATTGGCCGAGTGTGCCTTCACCAAAAAAATGAAAGTGGACTGGATGTATACAGAATAATGTTGAAGACTCAGACAGAGTAGTGTTGGGCTTTCCATGAGTAGCAACCAAGTGTCTTTCTTGCTGTCTCTTTCTCCCTCTCTCCCTGTCTTTTCTTCTCTCTCTCTCCTTCTTTCTTCTTTCTCTTCTTTTCTTCCTTTTTCCCTCCTCCACCCCTCTCTCCTCTATCTCTCTGCATTAATGGGGATTGAAGCCAAGCCTTTCTCACTGAGTTACATCTCTAGCCTGTTTCTTACTTGCAGTTTATGTTGGCCCCTGGAGTTGTCCAGGATGGGATAAAACTTGAATCCTCCCAAATCAGCATCCCAGGAGGCTGAGGTTAGAGTCCTGTGCCATGTCTCCTGGCTACAAGTATTCTGTTTAGTTACTAAAGTTTCAGTGTTTGGATAACATGTCAGCTAACATGTTATTAACACAAAAATGCTGTTGTATCTGCATCTTTAATCCCAGGTCTTTACCTGTTGTTTTTGGCATGATAATACTTTAGGATTTATGGATTTATCTGAAGATAGAGATGATCTGATTTTTATTAGTAAGTTTAGAATGCTAATAAAGATGAGTTGTGGGTTATTGGGACTTTATGTCTGGAAATTAATATGCAAAATGGAAAATAGCATAAATAATTAAATAGACAAAATGGTTATTTTAATAGTTGCCAGAGTGCACTGGGATGATTTCTTATCATTTCATTAACCGAAGAAACACCTACTGGTTTCAATACTGATGTAATCTTTATTAACAAATGTCAATGTTGTTTTTCCATGTGTCTCATTTTTGCTAGGGTAGAAGACTTCTTGATTATTTAAGATTTGTGAAAAGTGTATGGAAAAGTCTGTAGTTGACTTGTGGGAATACTGTGTTTTGTGGGTACAACACAGTGAGAGACAGATGTAAAAAAAAAGAAGGGAAAAGACATGAATCTTGGATCGGTCTCTGCCCCTGGGCCTCTATCCTGTTGGTTAGACTGTTTAATCTGTGCCTTAATTTTGTTATGTGCGTAACTGATGCATTAGTACTTCCCTGCAGTAGTGTAACATGGACCTGTAAAACCTGGAATACTGTGTCAAATGTGAGTTATCTTTCATTGGTCTTTGTTTTTAAACAAAATTGGTCCATTACTATAAACTTGTTCCCTGCTGGGTACCCAGTTTCTAAAATAGGATCTTTTTTATAGGGGTTCAATAAATAATGCTCCTGTGAAAAGACAAATATTCAGTGTATACTTTGAATTTATTCTTTTATACCTTTATGTTGTAAGCATTTTTCTATAAGTTATTTGCAAAACATGATTTTAGTGTGGCTACTATGGTCAATATTTAATAAATGCGTTCAGAGCTTCTACATCCAATGATGAGCTTCTCCTGATTGTTGTCAGCAGGTAATCACTTTTTCTAAAGGTGCTGATGTTGAGCAATATATTTTTGCAATTTTGCTTAGACTAAAATGTCGTAAGCCTGCAGCACAATCTTTTGAACACTGATAAGGGTGATAAATTGTTAACTTTTGAGGCGAATTAGATGATTGGAAAGAGACACAAGTCACTCTTGACGAAAGTGTTGGATAGGAGGAACAATTTGGCTTGATAAAAAAGTGAAGAGTCTAATGTTTCACAGGTTTTTAAATGACTCTGATTCCAGAAAGAAAAAAACCTGGAAATTACATTGAACAGTAGCAGTCATGATAAATGAAGTGGGTAGCCCCACAAGGTGGCCACTCTGAAAAGTGACTCATTTGAATGTGTATCTTCTGCAGTTTTACATCATACATTAGATTGATTGAAAAATATCCTATTTTAAAGATGACATTTCTCAGAGGGACATGGTATTCCCTCAAGTCAACGGTAGTCTTTTCCATACCCTTCTCATAAATCCTAAATAATCAAGTTATATCACGAAGTTTGTCTCTGAAAATAAAACCTTTGGTTTGATCACTATGCTCCCTCTTCCCTTTTTTCTTGTGATGGAGCCTAAAGGGAACTCTATTAATAATAGAGAAGAATATTGACTATCGTCGTATGTATTTATTTTGTGTCCAGAAGGTCAAATGATTAAGAAACTTAGAAAATTGCTAAGTCAATACTGTCTAGAATAAATGTTTGGATCCCTATTGTTTAGTGCTTGGTCTTATAGAGATGTGAAAGACATAGTAAAACTTGTAGTTTCTGGGAGATAAAACCTACAGAGAAAGGCAATACCATTGCTAGTATGTAATAACTCATAGTAAATTTTAAGGGTTTTGGAAAGAAATTGGGTAATGGTGTCTCACTTCCTGACCCTCATTATTCTCTTTAGATGGTAGCACAAATTAGTTATAGTCTCTTAACCCATAATTTAGAAATAAACTTCATATAGTATATTTTCTTTAAACCTCTCAACCTGCTAAATTGGCAAGGTTGTCTCTAATTTTCACATGAAGTAACTGGAGTTTGAAATAGTCCATGATTTGAGTAAGGCCACTCAGGTAAATAGTGGATAAGATATTAAATTTAAATGGCCCTAGGACACTAAAAGAAGTTTGTAGAATATTTCTCTTTATTTTTGAAATATGCATAATTGATATAAAATATATTAACTTTTATAAAAATGGTTTAAAATGTGCAAAATTATGTACATTCTTGATTGCTAGAAAAATAAGTTAAAACAGTTAAAAACTTTGCTTTACTTGAGTGCTAGCTTTATCAAAATTCATTTTCTCAGTTTTGGTAACCTTTGAAAAAGAATCACATAACTTCCTCAACTTATGATTGATTTACAACACAAAGTCTTGTGCACACTTAAAGACCCCTACAGCAACAGTTTATAGAAATTCCAGGTGAGACTATGCTTATATTTTTACTGAAATTTTGTTGGACAAATTTTGGTGGACAGAGGTTTAGAGAAGAGGATAATTTAAAATGAAATTCATTCGCCATACATTTTTACTTAAGTGTAAAGAAGATTTCCTCTTTGATTTTTATGAAAGTGTAAAGAAAATTTCTCCTTTTCATAAGGCTTATGTTTTTGGTCCCAAGACTGCCAGTTAATACTTAGGATTGTGGTAAAAGGTGTCTTTTCTGCTTACCCCATATCTTTCTCTTAGTCACTACTTTTTTTCTCTAGGAACATGCACAGAGCATAATAATTTTGTTAGGATGCAACACATTTTGAAATGGAGGAAATGGAATAATATTTAATGTTTTGCATGATAGAGTCAATACCATTTTTATCTCAGTAAGCAGTAGCTTTTCTTGTCAGGAGATGATTTCTTCTGCTGTAGAAATTTCACCTCTCTGTTTCATAAATATGATGGCAGGCAACTGCATTAATTTCACAAAGCCATGTTGTCTTAAGAATATTATGAAATTTTTCTTCACCTTGAATACTTGGCTTGAAAACCTTGTTTTCTACAGGGCATCAACTATATCAATAATACATTACTTTTTGGAATATAAATGTGAAGCAGAGAGAGAAAAACATGAGAATTCAGTAGGACTCAGTGTATAATTGTTACATTGCAAGATTTTATAACTTTTGAAATATGACTTTTGTACAAAAATTATTGTTCTTCATAAAAACACATAGTTCCATGAGTTTAACAACCACAGTGATACAGTATAACAATTTTAGTAGTCCAATAACCTGAGACATATGTATATATTTGCATAATTAAAAATGTAATTTTTTTTCATAATCTGAAAAACTATTCCAGTTTTTCTTTTATTATACTATGAAGATCTCTCCTTTTCTCTATTAACTTTATAAATATTAGTTTCATTGTCCATTGAGTAGACATGTTTTGGTTCCCTGACTTTTTGTTCATGTTAATTTCTGCTTCTCAACCATTTCACATAATTCTGCTATAGGGACCTGTGAATGCATTTGTCCCCAGGGTCATGATTATTTCTGTATCAGCTTTCTTTACTTCTTCCAAATGGCTAATTGAGTCATAAAGTGTATTTCCTATCCTTCAGAAGTTACGTGAGAGACTCTTCAGGCAGAGGCCTATCGTGCTTGTTCTTGAGAGTTGTTCTGTAAATCACAGTGGAGTTCTTAGCTGTCTCCTTTTGGAGCCTGCTCAACTATCACCTTAGCAAGTCCTCTCTGACCATTTGCTATGGATAAATTATGTACACCCTGTCCCTCTAGGGTATATCCAAGTTCTGATGTGACTTCATTCGGAAGTCCATAGAAAACAAGAGCAATTTGATCACAGAGACTTGCAGAGAGCAGACAGCTGTGTAAAAACTTGAGTCAGAGGTTGGAATTACACTGTCGCCGAACCTCCAGGCTAAGGAGAGAGTGAAAGAAGAGGCTGCAAGCAGCAAGGAAGGAGGCACACTGGGGGCTGCCCGGCAGCATGGTCCTGCCACCAGGATCTGAAGGTCTGGAATCCAGAACTGTGGCAGGATACACTTCTGATCTTTTAAACCACCCTATTTATGATTCCTTATTATAGAATCACTATGAAATAAATACAGCCATTTCTTGTTATTTAAGAGGAATTGGTGTTAGGATCAAAAAAATCTAAGAATCTTAAGTCTCATGTATAATATGGCATAATATTTGCATAGAGCCTATGTGCCTTCTGTTTACTAAAGCATCTCTAAATTGCTTATAATATGTGCACAACGTAGCGGTACACACCTAGACATTAATAGTGTGTTGTCTAGGGAATAACAATAAGAAAAACGTCTGTATGTGTTCATTACAGATGTAATTTTCCTCCAAATATTTTCAATTCATGATTGATTGAATCTGCTGTAGGCTATGGAAAGCTTACTATAATCTTCTTTTTCTGAGTTGTCATCTATATAATTCCTCTGATTCACCCTTACAGAATCTGTTGTCTTGTTTTATTGCTTGTTTCACTCTGAGGTTTAGATTTTTCTGTGTTGTGGGTTATTCTTGGACCTTCTGTTTACTTTTCCATTTGCATCCTTACAAATGTAAGCTCCTGGAGAGCAGGACCAGTGACCAAGCTATCATTCTCTAACGTGCCTGAATCATATTTGCAATAAATGACGAGTTCCTGTTGAGAAGAGCGGTGTCAGGCAGTCTGATTTATACACATCTGGCTTCCAAGTGCACCTTGCCTCTTCCCCAGATCAGGTGTCTGGGGAGCCATTCAACCTCCTTTGAGCTGAAAGCAGCATTGATTTTGACGTAGTTAATGGGCATCTGAATGTTGGATTCTTAAAACTTATTCAGTGAGTTGCACTGTAGAGGCAGAAGCTTCACATCAAGGACCCAGAGACTGCAAAAATAGTGTTTAGATTATATCTAAGGAAAACAGTTGTGCTGGAGGAATAGCTCAGCGGTTAGAGTGCTTGCCAGCAAGTGCTAAGTTCGATTCCCCAGGACCACATAAGCTGAGTGTGGTGCCGCATGCCCTCAATCCTAGCACTTGGGAGTCTGAGGCAGGAGATTGCTGTGAGTTAGAGGCCATTCTGGGCTACACAATGATCTCAGAACTAGCCTGGTATACAAAGTGAGATGACCCTGTGTCGAAATAAATAAGTAAATAAAGAAAGAAGACAGAAAAAAGACAGAAAGAATAAAATGCCATCCTTACCATGCTATGGTATAGGTCCTACACAGTTCCCCATTGTCACTTTTATCCACTCACCTTTTCCTTTTCTGCACTCCAGCCTTCTGTTTCTCACACTGAAAGCTCCTCTACAGGGTACAGCTCTTGTCCTTGCTGCTCTTTCTGTGTGCCACTGGGGCGCCCTTGGAAGGCTTCAAGCAAGTGACTAGTGTGATTTGTTTGATGAATGGATGAATACATTTGCAGTGAGTGCTGGTGGCTGGGAAGGGTACAGAGGCATAGTCCTTCTTGGTATTTTATTATGATAACTTTTTACTTAAAATACTCAAGAATTGTGTGCAAAGCCAATACCTCTAGCAGTTCTTAACTCTTCTCTATGGGAAAATCGTCCCTATCGTACTTATAAAGGTCCTGCTCAAAGGCTTTTTGCTGGCTATTTGAGTAGGCTTGAGTTACTGTTATTTTGAATGGAATTTTGAAAATCCTTGATCAGAAAATATTCTTGTCCGAAGTACTTTTTGTTTCCAGAGACTGTTCTCTAACACCTATACTGTATAAAGATGTTTTTTCAGATAGATACAACATTTATAAAAACTTGATAGAGAGATGAGAGATTTGAGGATTCCCAAGGAGTCACGTGATTAGGGATTACACCACACGAGTGTATTCACGGTCATTAACCCTCAACAGCCAATTCATTGTTAGGAGGCCTGAGTGTTGATAGGAATAGCTCAAACAAGCGATGCATACGGAAAATGAATAATTTCACTGTTTAGCTGGGGATTTCAAGTTTTATGACATTGATAGTTAATCAGAAATACCTATTCACAGTAATGGCTATGGAAACCTTTGTATTTAATTGGCTAATTGTCACAAGTAGCTTTAATGTGAAATTAGAACTACTAAATAATCCTCCACCATGATTTAAGGTATTTTAGGGGAGGACTTTCTCTTCCTGGCCCAGCAAACCATTTTGCCTACATGCTCAGTGGTTCAGAAAATTATTTTGAGGGCCAACATCTTTATGATTGACCCATCCAATGAAGTTCTGTAGATTGAAAATAATCTAGATTTATACTTGCAGCACGAAAATATATGACATTATTAGCTGAAAAACAGCAAAGAGTGTTTATGTGTCACATTTTATGAAAATTCACAGATGAACCTTCTTGTATATTTTTGAAAGGCTGCAAAAGAAATGAGCATGACAGTTATATGAAATGTTTGCAGGGGTCATTTCTGGTCATAGGGTTTCCTTTACTTTCATCCACAGGGTAGAACTTGTGAGCAGTAGTGCACAGAGATGATCATCTGTTCAGGTAATTGTTTTTAAATAGAAAGGTTTATCAGGGATGCCTTTTCTGCAAATCAAATGCTATGTGAAGTGCCTATACATAAGAAAAGACTAGAGCTGTTCTCACAGAGATGGAAATGAGGCAGATCAGGTTTCTTATCCCCTTACTCAAATTTTTCTTATAATTATTCTCATGTGGCCCTCTTCCAGAAACAAGGGGATTTATGGGAAATAGGTTAGAACTTGCCTGGAAGTGTGGGGAGAGAGAATATTTGAGTTGGGTCTTATATATATTTTATCCATATATGAAAATGTTACAGTGAAGCCCTTTTCTCTGAATAATTGTAATGTTTATTAGAAACTCAAAGAACAATTTAAATATTAGCTTTAAAACAGCCATCTGAATACTGAAAATCTGGACAGCATTGACTGCATCTGTATGAGTATGCTGTGGTCTCAAGTCCTGGTTTGAAATAAAAACGTATTTTTGCAGAGCTATGGAATCCTTTCTGACTAATGCTTTGTATCTTTGCTATTTCTCTAGTACTGTAAACTTTAAATACAAAGTGGACAGATTTGAAGAAGGTTGTAGTCACAAACCCAGCAAGATATTCTATAGCACAAGTGCAAACCTGTTCAGAAGGAACAGATCACAATTATCCTTCATCAATGGGTTACCAAAAATTCTAGTTTGGACTTTTGAGAAACTGTGTAAAGACTGATTTTTTAAAAAATTGTCAAGTTTCAGATCTGGTGGCTTCTGATTGGCTTTCCAAGGGCTCAGAATTCTTCCAGAGTGTACTTGTAGGGACAGAGAGAGACTGATGTGCTAAAGTTGGAAATACTTTCCTATTGAGTCAAGTGCTTTTTTTTTTTTTTTTTGACACACCATCTCATTCTGTAGAACAGGCTGGTTTGGAGCTCACTACGTAGCCCAGATTGGCCTCGAATTCACAGATATCCTCCTGCTTCAGCCTCCTGAGTGCTAGGATTATAGGCATGTGCGACTCTGTTTAAGTGCTTATTTCTGTGAGCACAGGATTAATAAACTTTTAACAGAAATATTATTGGCTATAAAAAGGAAAGGGCAAATTTTATGCATAAGCATTTGCTTTAGTTGTGATTATTTGTCACCAATGATCCAAGATAAAATTATACACTCTTTTTTTACTTCCTTAAGATGTTTTTTCTTTTTATTGTGAAAGATTATTTTTGTGCGTTGTAAAAAGCCTGAAAAAATATTGATAGATATAGAGAAAAGTTACTTTTCCATATTCCCACAGGCAGAGGAAAAACGATCATGAATATTATGGCAGATTTTCTTCTGGTCTCTGTTCAGTGCACAGATGTCAGTGCTTATGCATTTGATGTTGTAGTGTATATGAGGTTTTATTTTCTGCTTCGTCTGTTTTACAATATGTTATTTTTCCTCCTTTGTCACGAAAAGTTCCATTGTATAGATGTATTCTGTTTTATTTAACTGTTATACTACTTTTGCGCATTGAGATCATTTAAAAATTTTTAGATTTATGAATAATTCAGGGTTCATCTTTGTAAGTGAAAATTTAATAGTATCTCATATTTTTTATGGAAGGAAGCCCAGAAATACGTCTGTTGAGTAAAGGATAGAAAGGAATGTCTTTAAATCTGCTCACATGCAGTGAACATGCATGCCATTTGCAGTGCAGCTGATCACTACTGCTCCTTCCTAGAGGTAGATATTACCATAACTTTTCATGTTGACAGTTTAATCCATCTGATCAAATGTTTATTATCGACTGTTAGGAAGCAGGAAGAGAAAGGTTATGATTAGTTGAGATTTCTGTCTGCTTTTTTTGTTTGTTTTTGTTGTCATATTTTAAGGAATAGATTCAGGAAGAAAAAGGAATAATAAAACCTTCATGCCTTCTTGTATGTGTGTCATCATGTGGTTAGGAAGGAAAAATGAAATTTCCTAAAATACTAAATACTTGAATTATTCTGAGTATGTATTTAACAGATATAATTGAAGACCTTTTGCTTGAAGTTGGTAGTATTGAGAAATACTTTTAATGTTTTTCAAGGTACATAATTGCTCTCTGAAGATGCCCTGTGGAAGGCAAAGAGGCACACAGGAGATCTGGTGGTGTTCAAGTAAACGAACGGTGGGTACAGCCTGCAGGACGCCAACCACATGTCCACATTCAGCAGTTCTTGTCCCTGAGCAAGTTACTTAAACTCTCTGGGCGATGGATGGTTCCATTCTGTAGACTGTGAGGATTGAATTAATTACAGTGATGTGCTTAGTAGGAGCCTGACACATTAAAAAAAAAAAGGCTTTGTAAGTTTTGGTATTATTATTACTACATTGTTACTACTACTACTGTTACTATTATTTTAGAATAGTAGGTCTTTATTTAGAAACAGAAGATAGAGAGGTAAAAGCTCCCACTTTCAGGGAGGGGGTTCCCAAGTGGGTTGCCCATACTATTGTTATTATACTGCTCTGTCAGTTTATCTCAGAATGCTTCCCAGTCTCCCGGGCTTAATGAACTGTTCAATGGAGCCACCTTCTTAGTTGTTCTTGTAACTTAGCACATTTATGAAGTAATTCTGCTGGGAGATCTGAATTTTCCTCTCTTCTTGATTTTAGCAGTCTCCATTGTAATTTCAACTTTTTCATTTCTAATTGCATTAATTTTTTTCTTTTGTTCTTTGGTTAACTTAGCAAGGACTTTATCAGTCTTATTCATTCTTTCAAAGAACCAAGTCTTAAATTCATTGATTTTTTTCTGTCTTTTTTGTTTCAATTCCATTATTATCTTCTCTGATCTTCACAATTTCTTTTCTTCTATTTCTTTTCATTTTAGATTGTTCTTTTTTCTCTAGGACCTTGGGATTCATCTTAAATTGTTTACCTGGGATTGCTATCTTTATTTTTTTAAATGTGTGCTTTTGTAACTATAAATTTCTCTTATTGGACTTCTTTCATTGTGTCCCACAGGTTCTGGTATGATGTACTTCCATTGTTGTTTGACTATAAGAAGTTTTCAGTTTATTCCCTGGTGTCTTCTGTGATCCATTGTTTCTTCCTTTATGTATTAGCTAGTCTCCATGAATTTGAAGAGTTTCTGTAGTGTCTTTTTCTATTGATTTCTAGTCTTTTCTTCTATTATCTGAAAGTACATAGGGAGTTATTTCAACTCATTTGTACTTATTTGAATATTCCTATACCCTGTAATGTGGCCTACTTGGAATATTATCCATGTGCTTTTGAGAAAAAGGTATATTCTGCTGAAATTAGACAGAACAGTCTGTAAATATCAGTTCAGTCCAATAGTTTCCATAGTGTGGTTTTGCTCTAATACTTCTTTGTTAATACTTTGTTTAGTTGACCTGTCTACTTGTGATGCTGGGGTATTGTGATACTCTGTTCTAACAATGCTAGGGCCTATGTGTCCTTTCATATTCAGTAGTTTTTATTTTACATAATTGGGTGCTCCAGTGTTGAATCCATATATTTGTGGCTTCTTCTTGTTGAATTGTTCCCTTAACCAGTATATAATTCCCATAGTTGTCTCTTCAGATCTGTGTTGGCTTGAAGCCCATAGTGTCTGAGAAAAGTATAGCTACCCCTGATTATTTTCTGGGTCCAGTTGCATGGAGTGTTGATCCCTATCCTTTTATTTTAAGTCTGTGTGCTTATGGGTAAAATGTGTGTCTTGCAAGCAACAAATTGTTGGTTTTTGTTTTTGGATTCAATCAATCCATCTGTCTATTGATAGGAGAATTGAGACCATTAACATTGAACATTACTATAATGGTGTATTTCCTACATCCTGTCATCACTACGATGCTTCAGTATTGATTATTTGTTCTACACTACTGTTCATTCTTCTCTTTTTCTTGTTTCCTTTTCTCTGGGATTTTTGTTGCTGTTAGTCCTCTTATCTCTCGGTAAGATTCTGTTAAGTATTTTCTACAATGCTGGATTAGTGGTCTGAATATATGTAGCTTTTCTTTATCATAAAAATTTTTAACTTCTCCCGCTACTTTGAAGGATAACTTTGCTGAATATGCCAGTATGGGTTGGCACTTACGTTTTCTTAGCACTTGAATGCGTCACTCCATATCTCTTGGCCTATAAGATTTGTGTTGAAGAGTATGTAGTTATTCTAATGGGTTTATCTTTTGGGTTACCTTCTGTATTTATTTTGGAGCTTTTAATATTCTGTGTGTGATTTGAATTATGGTATGTTGTAGAGAGGCTGTTTTGTGATCGAGGTTATTTGGTTTTTTATAAGCTGCAGTAGCTCAGTGTTAATTTCTTTACCTACTTTTGGGGAAATTTTCTTCAATAATTTCATTTAACATGTCTTTTATATCTTTTGTGCTGTCCTCTATCTTCTCTTGTATTCCCGTAATTTTGGAGTTGTTTATCTGTGAGTTATCAGGTGTTACATACAGTTCTTTTCTTGTCTTTCTATTTTCAGTAATCAGTTTGATAACCTTTTCTTCAAGATCCAATAATCTATCCTCAAAATGTTTGACCCAATTTCTCACATTTTCATATGACTTTTTCCTGTCCTGGAGTTCAGTTTGAACACTTTCAGTATTTCTTCTTCTCTACTGAAATGTTCCCTTACTTCTTACAGTGCCCAGTTTATCTGTTTGTTTGTGTCTTCTTTACACTGACTAAGCTTTTTATATATTGAAACTGTTGCTTGATTAGTTAAATCCTCTCTGAAATCTCTGAGCATCTCCTGTAATTGTTTAAGCATATCTTGTGTAAGCTAAGTGACCACTAGGTCCACTTATTTATTTATTTATTTATTTATTTATTTATTTATTTTTTTACTTCTTTTCTGTAGGTTCTGCTACTTCAGGGCTCATGATACCTAGTTTTGGGGATTCAAGCATTTATTTGTAGGTGATTTATTGCCTCATTTTCCCACTTCCCTCTCTTTCTCTGTCCCAGTCTATAACTATGTCTCACTGTGAATTATTTCTTGCCACTCGTATGAGGTTGTGTTGAGTGAGGACAGATCTCTGTGTCCAAAAGTGCTTATACTCCTCTCCCTCTGAGAAAACCATACCATAGTCAGCTGTCTCTTCTTCCATATGTGCTGTGGGGATAGGAGATGCAAATTCTGCTTTCTAGTCCTAAGCTCAGTGAGATTGGATCTTGCAGGAGGACCACAGTTCCCTCTCATGGCCCCGACTACCAACACTCTTCCACTTGTCAACAGCCTATCTCCTGGGAGAGTTCACAATGTGCTTCTAATTCTCATTTTTGACATGCCAGTGTGGTATTGGCTGTGACTCCAGACCTCCAGCACAATTGCAGTCCCCAAGCTTACAGGCAGGGCCTCTCCCTGTTTCTGCACCATGACTGGAATGACTCAGTGTTTCCAGCAAGGATCACTATTGGGGCACAGAACCATGAGACAGGCTGGCACTTTGTAGGATGCCATCCTTGCTGTGATTCTCCCGTACACTCACCACGTGTAGTCCCAGAGTTGACTCAGCTTGCTTGCTCTCTGCAGCTCCAGTTCCTGCCTGCCAGGCTTGGCCCTAGATCTCCTCCTTGTCTGGGAGCCTGTGCTCCCTTGCTGGCCATCTTGTCCATTTTTCTTCTCATCCTATGGTCATCATTCAGGTCCAGCTGATCCTTTACCTTCCTTGGCTAAGCTGTAGAGTAAATTCCTTTATTGAATCTCTGTCTGCCAGTTGAATTGTTTGGAGCCACCAGGAAAACAATCTTACACCTCTGCCATCTTGACTCTGCCCTCTGTTTAGACCTACTTCATAAAAGAACTAGAAAACTGGATTTTTAAAATGAGAAGATGCAGTGATGTGTGGCCCTGATCTGGGATACTTGGACAGCAGATGCTGGAAATTTTACAATCTTAGTTTTGATGTTCTGACTATGAATACTAAGGGCCTAGAAAGACATATGAATCTTATGGGGTACAAAATGGAAGCAGATTGACAAATGTACTGTTATTTAGACAGTGTACCCATTAACATCATTTTCAGGAGATAATTAACTTTAGAATTTGGCTTTCAACATGGCAAAGAATATTCCCATTATGAGAATGGACATGGTAAGGACAAGAAAGATTTTCAAATCTTTGAGACAGGTGGATCCATTTTCTGTATGTTACTATAATGCTTTGTGATTGCAAAATATAATGAGAAAGTATAAGGTTTATATTTAAATGGAACATGGTGGTGCCTACCTATGATCCCAGTACTCTAGGAGAATGAGACAGGAGAATCACAAGTTGAGGATATAGCTCACTGTGAAGGTTCAATCCATAGTACCTTCCCACCTACCCATATACACAAAGTGTATTTAGAGTAAATGTTCAAAAGGTGTCCTGGTATCTTCCTACTTTCTACATTGAAATATACTAGTGAGCAATGTCAGGATTTTTACCAGCTTCCTTCAGATATTCTCTTCATAATTATGTGTGATGAAATGCTTAAGTGGCAGCAGTTCTCAAAATGTGTTCCCACCACTACAAGCATCTCTGTCATCTGGGAACATGTTACATGCAAATTTTTAGGTCCCACATCTGACCTGTATCACAAATTCTTGGGTGAATGCCAGCAATATGTTTTAACAAGCCTCCAGGGGAGTCTAAATATTTTAAAGCAGAGGAAGACATTGCTGTAGAGTTATATAAGGATGACTTAGGGACAAAATGTGCTGTTTAAACCAGAGTGAATAAATACATTCTGTCAGCATGAAGCCTAATCACTATAGGTTGAACCTTTTTTCTTAAAGCTGTAAAAGAAAATGGCTGACACCTTATATTTTACATTGTAATTTAATAGCCCAAGCAATAAAACAAACCATCTGAATTATCTTTCTTATCAAAACAGGCAGGTTCTGATCTGGAGTGATATACAGTGGTAACAACTAGATTCAAAGAAAATCAATATGCAAATCAATACATTCAACTGCAAGTCTCATCTGTCAAGTCTTTTATATAAACTAGCTTAATTAGGAGCTCAGTGAAATGCAAGAATAGGCCTAACTCAATATCCCTTGCCAAAGCTTTATCAATAATATATAATCTTACAGAATATGGCTCAAAGGATCAATATGAAGAAAGTTACTTTGCCTGAGAAAGTGGAAAATTGAACACAGAGAAGTTAACAGCTCAACGTACCAAATGTGTACAAACAGAAAATAAAAATGGATGAAATTATATTTCAATTTATAGAGAAACTCTGACAAAAGAAACAACTTTAGAGGTATATAGAGTAGAATGGCGGTTGCCAGAGGCTGAAGAGAATATAAAAAAGAGTGGGCAAGCACAGGGACATTTAAGGGCAAGGAGTTAAACTTAGATAAGAGAAGCAAATTCTAATGGTTTATAACAGAATAGGCAGGCTGTAACTAATGATAAGTTATTGTGTATTTCAAAAGAGCTAGAAGAGAGGACATCAAATATTTTCAGCATAAAGAAATGACAAATGTTTGGCGTGATGTTTTCGTTACCCAATTTGATCATTACACATTGCATGCCTCTATCAAAATATCACAGTATATCTCATAAATATGTACAATACATACACAAAAAATTAAAGTTGGGATGAGTGTTAAAAGCTGACACTTAAGATTATGCCAAAAGAAAACCACTGCAGTGTTTCTCAACATAACATGTGCCCTAGGAACACTCGAGGAATTATGAAAAGGTCTTGTAATCAGGCCACAAAAGACAAATGGTGCTTAATCCTAAGAGTGCATTGGAATGTACTAGAAGGTTTGTTAAAGCACAGAGAACCATGTCTTGATGACCATGTTTCCAGAATCAGCAGTATTTTTAAACTTCCCGAGTGATTTCACTGTGAAAGAAGGTGAGACTCAACTGGGCAAAATCAACCAGGCCCATGTTGCGGAAGGTTTCTTTATCATGTAATCCATATGAAAATGGAGGCAGGAGTAATGCAGAAACATCTAGAAATTTTATTGACAAACATAAAGTATGGAAAATTATCCAAGAATGATCAAACTTCACTAAAACAAAATAATAAAGCATGTTTCAAACATGTTGCCAATTACTCAAGAACTTGTGAAGGGTACTGATGTGTATGAGGTGCACAAAATATTATACACCTGGTCTGGGTTTTTATGGGGTGCACACAGTATTATACACCTGGTGTGAGTTGCACCTGACATCAGAGAAGACCATCTCAGCCAACTTCATATACATATGAGTGAGCCCTCACTTGTTCTATAAACAGAGGTCGCCGGTGAGTACTGAAGCAGGGTTCCTGGGAGGAGGAAAGGCTGTGTATGTCTGAATGTATATTTACCTGTTTTAGTCCACATGAATTGTAGGATTGTTTTTTTCTAGTTTTGTGAAAAATGTTTTTGGTATTTTGATCAAAATTGTATTGAGAGACTGGAGGAATAACACAAAGATTAGAGTGCTTGCCTAGCAAGCTCAAGGCCCTGAGTGAAGTTCCCCAGCACCACATAAACCTGGTATAGTAGCTGGTGCTTGTAATCCCAGCACTTGGGAGGCTGAGTCAGAGGACTGCTATTAGTTCAAAGCCAGTCCGGTCTAAGTGAATTCAGGACTGGTATGGACAACAGAGTGAGACTTTGTTTAAAAGAAAGAAAGAAAGAAAGAAAAAAAGAAAGAAAGAAAGAAAGAAAGAAAGAAAGAAAGAAAGGTCAAAAGAAAGAAATTGCATCGAATCTATCTATGTTTTGGCAATATAACCATTTTCAAAATATTAGTAGTGCCTATTCAGAAAGAAGGAATGCCTTTACATTCTCTGATGTCCTCAATTTTTTTTTTTTTTTTTAGCATAATGTGGTTTTCGTTATAGAGATCCTTTACTTCTTTGGTTAGGTGCATTCCTAGGTATTTGATTTTTGTAGGTGCTGTTGAGAATGAAATTATTCTTCTGAACT
The DNA here is from genome assembly GCA_004027205.1 of Ctenodactylus gundi. NCBI lineage: Eukaryota > Metazoa > Chordata > Mammalia > Rodentia > Ctenodactylidae > Ctenodactylus > Ctenodactylus gundi. Next base: position 61,957 of record PVKB01004731.1, read on the forward strand.
CTTTCTCAATGAGTTCGTTGTTAGTGTAGAGAAATACATTTTTTTGTATTAATTTTGTTTCTTGCAACTTGGTTGGATTTGCTAATTAGTTTTAGGAGTCTCTTGGTGGAATTTTTGGGGTCCTCTATGTAAAATCATGTCAAAAAAAGAATAATTTAACTTCTTCCTTTTCAATATATATTCTCTGTATTTCACTCTGTTGCCTGATTTCTCTGGCTAGGATTGCTTTCACCCCATCCAATCCTGCCACCCCCCAACCCCCGCCCACTCCCTTTTATGAATATATACATGGGCTCCGTTTGCCCCACTACCTCACTAGCACTTATTGCTGTCTCAATTCTTAGTATATACCGTCCTCATTGAGGTAAGGTGATGTCTTAGTGATGTTTTGATTTGATTTGCATTTCTCTCATGGCTAAGGATGTTGGACATCTTTTCATGTTTTTTTTTTTTAGCTATCTATACTTCTTTATCTGATAACTGTCTATTCATTTCAGTTGCCTATATTTTAAATCAGCTCTTTAATTTTGAGGGGTCTTATATTTCTTCAGTTCTCTGTATATTCTAGCTGTTTGCCACCTGTCTGAGGTGTAGGTGGTAAATTATTTTCCCCATTCTGTTGGTTCACTCTTCACTCTGTTAATATCTTTCTTTGTTGTGCAGAAATATTTGAATTTGATAATACCCCATTTGTTGATTCTGGGGGCTACTTCTTTTGTACCAGGTGTCCTCTTAATAAAGTCTTTGCCCATGCCTGCATCTTCAACATTCTTACCTATTTTGTCCTCCAAAAGGTTCTGTGTTTCCGCTTTAAGTTCTAGATCTTTGATTTGGTTTTGGTACATGGTGATAGGTGTGTGTCTTGATTCATTTTTTTCTGCATTTGGATAACCAGTTCTCCTAGTACCAATTATTGAAGAGGCTGTTCTTTTTCCAGTGTATGTTTTTGGCCCCTTTGTCAAATTCCATGTAGCTGAGGGTGCTTGAGTTTGTCTGTGTATTCTCTGTTCTGTTCTATTGGCCCAACCTGTTCTTGTACCAAAGCCATATGGTTTTTAATCACTATTGCTTTGTAATATAACATGATGTCTGGAACAATGATGCCACCTGTTTTTTCTTGTTACCCGGAATTGCTTTGGCTAGTTTAGGTCTCTTTTGGTTCCATATGAATTTTTTCAATTTTTGTGAAAAAGTTAGTGTTCTGGTATAAATTATGTTGAATCTGTATGTAGGCTTGGCAGTATAGCCATTATGACAATAATGATCTTGCTGATCCAGTAACAGGGAATGTCTTTCCATTTTCTAATGTCCACTTTACTTTCTTTCTTCTGCATCACACAGTTTTCTATGTTATGATTACTTGATCGTGGTGTGTGGTGTTGTTAATGATTTGCTTAATTCTATTTGTCAGTATCTTTTGGAGTATTTTTGCATGTCTGTCCATTAAGGATATTGGCCTGTAATTTTCTTTCTTTGTTTATCTTTGCCTGGGCTTAGTATCAGGAGAGTGCTATTTTCCAGAAAACAGTTTAGCAATGTTCTTTCTCTTTTAAATTGCAGGAAACAGTTGGAGAAGTTGGTAATAGCTCTTCTCTAAAGTACTTGTAAAATTCTGCGGTGAGTCTATCCAGTCCTGGAGTTTTCTTTATAGGTGAAGACTTTATAACCATATCAATTTTCAGGCTTGTTATTGTTCTGTTCGGGATTATTATTCTCTGTTCATTCAGATTTTGTATGTTGTGTCTAGGAATTTGTCCTTTTCTTCCAATTCTGCAATTTGTTGGAGTGATTGTTTTCAAAAATAGTTTCTTATAATTCTCTGAATTTCAGCAATGTTGTAATTGTTGTAATTGCATTGTTATGGGGTTTTTGTGTCCTTTTGTTTAATTAGCAAGAAACTTATTAATCTTATTTATTCTTTTGAAGAGGCAACTATCTGTTCATCTTCTGTACTGTTTCCTTTAAAATTTCAATTTCATTAACTTTTGCACTGCTTTTCATAATTTCAATTTCTTCACCTCTGCTTCTTTAGGTTTTCCTTGTTCCTCGAGCTCCTTGAGGTGCATCATTAAGCAGTTTATTTGACATCACTGTTTTTTTTTAAAATATGTTCATTCATAGCTATAAATTTCCCTCTTTGTACTGCTTTCTTTGTGTTGCAAAGGTTTTAGTGTGATGCTTGTTGACTGCACAAAGTTTCTAATTACTTTCTTGGTTTCTTCTGTGAGCCGTTTATTCAGTAACATATTATTTAGCCTGTGTGTATTTGCTGGAGGTTTTTTAGCTACTGATTTCTAGTTTTATTTTGCTATAATATGAAAGTATACAAGGAATTATTTCAATTGCTTTATATTTATTTAAACATGAGTTATGATCAATCCCCTCCACGCTGCTGAGAAAAAATTGTATTATGTTCATGCTGGATGGTACACTCTGTAAATATCAATTAAATCCAATCGTTCCATTGGATGATGTAGCTCTAACATTTATTTGCTAACATTTTGTGTAGTTGACCTGTCTCTCAATGTTAGTTGGGCATTGAAGTCCCCTACTATAATTTTATTGGAGCCTGGTTGTCCTTTCATGCCTGATTTTTTTTTCCTTCACGAATTTGGATACGCTGATGTTGGGTGCATATAAAATGATGATAGTTATGACTTCTTCCTATTGGACTATTCCCTTAACTGGTATATAATGTCCACCTTTGTCTCTTCTGATCTGTTTTAGCTCTGACCAGTTGCATGAAATATTGAGTTCCATCCTTTTATTTTCAGTCTTTGTGTTTCTTCATGGGTAAAATGCACCTTTTACAGGCAAGAATTTTTTTTTTTAAATCCAATGTGCCTGTTTTTGTCTTTTGGTAGGAGAGTTGAGAACATTAATATTGAGCAACATTACAGTGGTATATTTGCTGCATCCTGTCCTCTTTATGATGCTTCATTGTTGATTATTTACTCAATACTACTTTGGATCATTTTCCTCCATTTTGGTAGTAGGGCCATTTTGACAATATTGATTCTACCGATCAAGGGATAGAAGTTGTCTTTTCATTTTCTAATATTCTCTTTAATATCTTTTTTTTCAGGATATTCTAGCTTTCCTTCACTTCACTAGGTAAGTTGATTCCTTGATATTTAATATTCCTTGAGGCTACTGTGAATGGGATTTTTTTTTCTGATCCCTTTCTTTATGTTTTCATTGTTGTTGTGGAGGAATGCGATTGACTTTCTAAATATTGATTTTGTATCCTGTAACTTCATTAAATTTTTTCCTTAGTTCTAAGAGAGTTCTGGTGACATTTTGGGGGTCCTGTATAAAAAGGATCATGTCATCTGTACATAAGTATAGTTTGTCTTGTTTTCCTGTGTATATACTTTTTATTCTATTCTCTTGCCTAATTGCTCAGGCTGAGGTTTTGAACAGGACTGGTGATAGTGGAAACCCTTATCTTGATCCTGATTTGGGGGAAAATGCTTTCAGTTTCTCCATTGATGATGATGTTGGCACTAGGATTATTGTAAATTGCTTTTAACAGCTTGATGTAGCATCCTTCTATACCAATTTTCATTGTTTTTTAATCATAAAAAGATATTACATTTTGTCAAAGTCTTTCTGCATTTATTGAGATGATCATGTGATCATCGTCCTTGTTTCTTTCTATGTAGAATATTCACATTATTTGATTTATGTGTGTTGAATAATCCTTGTGTCTCTGTGATGAAGCCAAATTGGTCATGGCATATGATCTTTGTAAATAACTTGTTACATTCTTTTTGAAATTATCTTTTGAGGAATTCTCATCTATATTCAATAAGGAAATTGACCTGTAGTTTTTCTTCTTTGTTGTGTCTGGATCTAGTTTTGAGATCAAGGTGATGCTAGCTTCCAGGGGGGAGTTAGACAGTGTTCCTTCTCTTTCAATAAAAGTCTGAGAATCATTGCTGTTAGCTCTTTTCTGAGGTTCTGAAAAAATTCTTTGGTGAATTCATCAGGTTCTGAACTTTTCTATGTTCATAAACCCTTTATTTTTACCCCAATTTCAGATTTGATTATTAATCCAGTCAAGATTTTTGTGTCTTGCCTCATTTTGGGTATCTTAGACATGTCTCGGAATTTATTCATTTCTTCTGGGTTTTGAAGTTTAATGGAATATGTTTTCAAAATACATTTTCGCAGTCCTCTGGATTTAAACAGTGTTTGTTGTGACTTTACCTTTTTCATTTCTAATTGCTTTGATATGAATTTTTCAATGTTTGTTTTGATGGGTTTGGGTAGATGTTTGTCAATATTATTTATCTTCTTGAGGAACAAACTCGTTCATTGATCTTTGTGATTGCTATTATTTTTAGTTTCAGTTTCATTAATCTCTATTCTGGTTTATTTTATTTTTATTTTTATTTATTTATTTATTTTGAGACAGGATCTCACTCTGTAGTTCATGTAGTTCAGGCTGGTCCTGAACTCACTGTGTAGCCCAGACTGGCCTCTAACTCAGAAAAATCCCCCTGTCTCAGCCTTCTGAGTGGTAGGATTATAGGCACTCATCACCATGCCTACTCTCTGTGGTGTTGGGGAATAGAACCCAGGGCCTTGTGCTTACTAGTAAGCATTTTAATCACTGTGCTATTCCAGTCCTTCCACTTTGGTTATTATGATATATTTCTACTGTTTTTGGATTTGACTTGTTTTTATTTCTCTGAGACTTTGAACTGCATCATTAGATTATTAGAGATTTTTTTCAACAAAAATGTGCATTGCAGCCTTAAATTTCCCTTTAGTACTGCTTTCGTTTTGTCCTGTAGGTTCTGCTATGGTGTGCTTTCACTGTCATGTGACTTTAAGAAGTTTTCAGTTGCTTTCCTTTTTTATCTGATCCATTTCTTTTTCAATAATATATAATATCCACATATATGTGTAGTGTTTGTAGTTTTTTGTTATTAGTTTCATGAAAAATTCATTAAAAATTTCGTTTTTGTTATTAGTTTCATTCCACTATAATCTGAAAGTGTGTAGGGAATAGTTTCAGTTCCTTTGTTTTTATTTAAGCATGTCATAAGATCAAGGATATAGTCTATTTTGGAAAAAAAGTTCCACATGGTGTTCAGAAAAAAAAAGTGTGTTTTGTTGATAGAACACTCCTGACATATCTGTTAAACCTTTTTGTTCCACACTGTGATTTAGCGCTGATGTTTCTTTGTTCATTTTTTAAAATCTGGTTTTCCTGTGTATTTGTGAGAGTAGGGTCTTGAAGTTCCCTAGGATGATTGTATTGGGGTCTGTTTGAGTTTTCATATCTAGTAGCTCTGTTTTATGTAATTGGATGCACCTACATTGGGTGCATGTAGGTTTATAGTTGTGAGCATTTCCTATTGGATTGTTCATTTTACCAGTACGGACTGTCCATCTTTTTCTCTTTGATCTGTTTTAGTTTGAAATATACTGTGCCTGAGAATGGTGCAGTTACTCCTGCTTGTTTCCAGGCATGGAGTATTAGTTTCAATCTTTTTTGCCATTAGTTGGTGTGCTGCTTTGCGAGTAATGTAAATTGCTTGCAGATAACAAATGGTTGGGTTTTGTTTCTTGATTGAATCTGCCATTCTTTGTGTTTTGATTGGTGAATGAAGACCTTTAACTTTGGGAGTAATTATTGTAAGACTTTCACAAAATACTGTATGGCTCTTTTTTCTTAGTTCTTAGGTGTTAGGTTTTTTCTTAAGTGTTAGTTCTTTGGTTTTTCTTTTTGTTACACTTCCCCTTTTAATGTTTCCTTTCCTCTGAGTTCTTCAGAGCTGCTCTCTCTCTCTCTCTCTCTTTCTCTCAAGTCCTTCAATATCTTCTGCAATGCCAGAGTAATGGTTGTAAATTTCTTTGAGGTTCCTTTGTTGTGAAAATTTTTTACTTCAATACTCTGGGATAATTTTGAGGGATTCAATAACGTGGATTGATTCAAGATTTCATTGTAGGCTTTTCTGGCCTTAGGGTTTGCATTGGGAATCTACAGTTATTTAGACTGGCTTACCTTAATAGAATAATATCTATTTTTATTTTATTGCTTTTAATACTCTGTGTTGAATTTCTGAGGTTCTGATTATGATATGCCATATTGAGGTTCTTTTATGGTCAAGATTATTTAGTGTTTTATATGATTCTTATACTTGATTATTCATTTGTTTTCTTAGGTGGAGTATATTTTCTGCCATGACTTAAGTGGTTAAATTCTTTATTATGTTTTATACTGTCCTCTGCTCTTTCTCTCACACCATAATGCTAGGGTTAGTTCTCTTTGAGTCATCCAGCCACTGTTGTATCCAGCTACCTTGCTCACTTCTTGTTTTGAATTCATCAACCTTGTTGTCAAAACCTGAAATTCTGTCCCCACAATATTCAATACAACTTTCCTTGCTTTCAATTGGATTTTCCAATTTGCTCGATTTCTTTTTATATTTTCAAGTTGTCTACCAAAATGTTCCTTCTTATCTTACATTACTTATTTACCTCAGCCAGGTTTTTATTTCTGTCTTCTATAAATTCAATACACTTTTTATTAAGACCATTATTTGTGTAGTAAATTCCTCTTAAGATCACTAGTCATTTCTTGCCTTTTTTAAAGTGTGTCTTAATTGAACTGATTGACTACTTAGCCCATTGTTTTCTGACTTCCTTTCCATTAAATCCCACCGTTTCAGAGCCTGTGCGATTAGCTTTTGGAGAGTCAGACAGATATTTCTGTTTCTATCCAATTGAGTTTTCTTCCCTCAATTCTATTGCTGAGGTACTTCACCTTAATGGCCTACCTGTGGTATTTCTCTGAACATGTATGAAGATGTGTGGGGATAGCTAAAAACCCACTGAGTTCTGTGCTGGGAGTAGGAACAAGGGATATCTAACAGTTGGATGGCCTCCAAGGTGTTTTGTTCACTCCCAGCCCTCTCTGCAACACTCTTTTGTCTTTCCTGGTTTCCCTCCTCCAAGGGCAAGCTTCTCCACCACCTTCATCCTGCTCTAACTACAGCCTGAACAATTCAAGACTCAGTGGCCTTTCTACCCTCTCTGCGACTATCTCCTGTGCAGGTTTTTTTTTTTTTTTTCTAGGCAGTGGTTGAGGGTCCTCAAAATTCCTGGTGTGTGGCCCATTGGTTGCTCCCCCCCCCCCCCCAAACAATTGATACTTGGGTGCTTTTCAAAATAGTTCCTACCTTTTCTGGCACTTTCTGCTATGCCAAGAATTGCTTCTCCTAATCTGCTTTCTGGTTTGCTGAGCTTTAGCAAGTTCTTTTCAAGGGGAAGCTTGCAGTGCATTTGCAGTTTACACTACTTGTAACCTTATTTCTGGAGCTTGAGACTGCTGCCTACTATTAATTCACATGGCTTCTGCCTCCTGGCTTAACTCATGGTGGCTCAGTGATGTTCATGGGCTGGAGCAGCTTCCTGGTTTGGCATGTTCTTAAATCTCTGACCTATCTTCAGCATATCTTCAGAATTTCCAACGATGCTGTGGGTTGTTTTGAATTTTTGGAGCTTTCTTTTCTCTCTAAGCTAATTGGAGCAAGTAGTTTTTTTTTTAAACTATGTCTCAACTCTTGGATGAGCCTATGATGTGCTGTTGAGTGAATCTTCTTGACTGCCACCTTAGCTCATAATGTGTACAATAAATATGTGCAATTTTGCATGTTAAACCTCAAAAAAACCTTCAAAAAGGTCTCTCTTATGTGGAGGATAGTTTTTTATAAAAGGAAGTGCGTTTGAAAATTCATTTCTTACTTCTACTTCCTATAAATTTTATGCTCCAAATACCTTGGGATCCCTAGAAAATAGTCTTGCTAGTGCTGGTTTCTTAGAGCTGGATACAAGATAAAAGCAAATTCTGGAGCTAGCTTGTGTATGTCTTTAGCCTTCAGTCTCTGCCCTTCTTCTTGTCCACATCTGGGTGTACTTTGGGACTCAGTTCAAATCATGCATTTCTACACAAGATTTTCTGAATTTCTCCCGGGCTCTACCCTCAGATTTGTTTGTTCTTTGTGTTTTGTAGAGGCTTTCACTTAGTAGTTTTTCCTTTGCTGTGATTTTTTTTTTTTAACATGGCTCTCTCTGGGATTGAGGGCTTTTTGCGGGTAGCGACTATGTTTTATTTATGTATCTCTAAGTTCTATCCTAAAGCCCAGCACCAACGGTGTGTAGTGTTTACTCCTAAGAACTTATGAGTGCCAGTTACTAAGCTTGAAGGGACCTTGGGAGTAGGTTGTTAAATAAATTATTAAAAATAAAATTACTTAAAAGTAAGTTATATTAAAGAACGTAATAAATACTCAAAACTCTATACTCCTTAATTCTTACGTGTTTTTCTATCATCCATGCTCTTGAATTTATTTGCCTCTATTCTGTCACATCATGTGATGATAGGCATCAAACACTCCTTCCAGTTCCATCATCTCAACATTCCACTGGTAGCTTGAACTGATCATGATGGAAGATTTTATCATGGAAACTGTCAGATTCTGTTAATAATACAAAGCAGGCTCCATCTCAAGCAGAACAAATTATTGAACTTATACAAAGGCACTACTTTTGGGTACACAGTTGTGCTCAATAAGTGCAAATTGGACTTTAGGAAAAGAGATTTTGGAAAACTTTTAGTCTGAATATGGGATCAGCAGACAGGAAGCCTTAATGGAGAGCTGATGAGGCTTATATGGATTTAGGGCAGTTAAGACCTATTCCTATGGGAATGAAGTCATAGTTGGCCATTTTGCTGACTTTTCTGTTTCTTATTGGTGTATTTTCTTGCAATGGGAAGTTTGTAGGTACTGTTATTTTTTTATTCACACATTTTTTTTAGGGGTTGCCACTTTATACTCCGTTTCTCAGTTACTTTGAGAAGGGATGATACCTTCAGTGGAATTTTAAATGAAGGAAAGAATGACTTTGGGTTTGTTTTTAGTAGAAGCATGAAGGTGCAAGCTGTGAAATTTTAATTACAAATATGATTAATTTTGACTACCATATGGCTACATCATGATGTATACTTAATTTTTCTCCACTGCTGAATGTGACTATTTAAAGAGGACAAATCAGACTAGTGACATTGTTGGTTAGATCACTAGGTGGAATATTTTTCTATAGCAAAGATCAGGGGTTATAGCTGCAGAGCCATGAAAACTGAGCAGTAGCAACATTACTGAAATTCTGCCCAGAATATAAGGATTTGAGAAAGGGGTAGTACCAATATATGAGGCTCACATGTCCAAGTTGAATCTCTCTGTCTTTTAAATGTATATTTATTTCATTCTTTTTCATGTTGGGCCAATGGAAATACAGTGTGGGCCTTATATTTATTTTTAAAATGAGAAAAAACTTTCATTGTAATATATATTTATAACTTCTTATAAATGAAAATTTAAAAATCTGAAAAAGAATTGAATAAAAAATATAAAAATCATCTGCTATTCTATTACTCTGAGATTGTGGAAACATTTTGGTATTTTTCTATCCAGATAGTAAGTTTATCTGTGACTCTGCGAGCCAGATTGCATGGACTGAATTTTCAAAAATTTATATTTAAAAACACTAGCTTATTTTGTAGTTTCTCCCTGTAAAATAAAATTTGAAAATCACATTTCTTAGCATATGTGACTGTTAATTGTAACGTGTCAACTTGATTGAAGAAGAAATACTCAGGAGATTAATAAAACACATGTTGAGTGTGTCTGGGTGGTTCATGGTCCTGTGACATTAGGTGCTGATATATACAGTCCCTGCCCCTTTCTTTCCGGCACTGTGTTCCTTGTGCATTAAGCATATTTGCTCTGCCATACGCTTCTGCAATGATGTTCTGCCGTGGATCCAGCCAGCTGTTGACTGAATCCTCTGAAACCAGGAGACAAGTAAACCTGTCCTCCTTTAAGTCACAGGTGCTTGGTATTGTGTCCCGGTGATGGGTAAGCGGACTCATACTAGCCTCATGGAGGTGCTAATATGCCTAATTCCATGGAAATATGTAGTTCACAATTTGAGAGACAAGGTAATTAAAATTTTTGGTTTATTGGAAATTATAAGAGAAAATTGGAGAGGATGGGAAAATGTGAGATGGTTCACTCTGAAGTTGCAGACTCCAGCAGCAAAAATGGAAACAGGATGTTTTTTCTTTGTCTCAATCATTCGACAATGTTTCTGTTGACTCTGTGGCAGGCACTGTTATGCCAAACATGAATAACATTTAGCTACTGCTCACATTGCGGTGGTAGACACAGCAATGTGAACAAGGTACAAAAGGATATGTAGTTGATATTATAGGTATTTAAAACAGGGATCTATGGAAACACGAAGGATACAGTGATTAATTCTACCTGGGAGACAATACACGATGATATCAGATGAGTACTTTTTTCTTGCTAATAAAAAGAACTCAACTACAGCCAAGAGAGGGTAAATAAACTGAGGAACCCATATTATCTATCAAAAAGGACTCTGGAGAGAGAAGGCTTACTGATCTTCTGCTACCTGTCCATCCTTGAGCCTATATCTATGTCTAGGGCTGTGCTCTTCTCATTGGCCATGTTCAAGTTATGTGATCTTTCATGCATCCTACCTAGACTGAGCTGTACATGCTGAGTGAGAGTGGGGAAGGGAGGTGCCCTAGAGAGAGGATGGATGCTGGCCAACATCCACCAAAAGAAAGGCTCATTTGGTGGGGTGGGGGACATTTGACTTGCACTTTGCAGGAAAAGTAATCGTTTTCCAGATGAAGAAGGAGAATAATGAAACCACATGTACAAGGGGAAGTCATTGTTCAAAGGCTTTGAGTATCTGTCTGGGAATTGGTTGAGGTAGCTAACGTAGTATTTGTAGCAGAGAAAGGAATTGGGATGATGCCAGAAAAGGATATTTGACTACTTGATATGAATCCAAATAGGAAAAGGCTTGTTAGGCTGGGATAATGAACTTGAATCTAGAATTCTAGATAGAGAAGAACCAGTGAAAGCTTTTAATGTGGGACATGTGAACTAGGAGTTTAAGAACAACAGCTGTCTTGTGATCGAGTGGAAGCTGGGTTTGAATGGAGAAAAGTTGCTTTGGTCAGAAAAAAACTGGAAACCTTTTCACCTGAGAAAGTTTCTATGGTTGCCAGCTCCCAAATGTTGTTGGCTGACTGGTCAAAACAATGCTGGAAAGAATGCTAGTGAGTTGTCAAAGCTTCTTCTCTCCGAGAGAGAGAGAGAGAGAGAGAGAGAGAGAGAGAGAGAGAGAGAGAGAGAGAGAGAGAGAGAGAGTATGATGGTGCATAGATACGCATTTGATGACTCTATTATATAAACTGTGGCCAAGGAAATGTACTAAAGCCCCCCTTTTCCTTTTCTCTTCAAGAAATGCAGAATTCCTAAAAATTGCATATTCTTTTATTATTTACTACTATCACAATCAACTATTATATTTCACTATTTTCTCCAATAAATATTTTAATGTCTTCCTTGTATGCCAATGAAATAATGAAACATCAATATTTGTCTAGTCTAAAAGCAACACAGTTTTTTTAAAACAGGAAGGAAACTGCAAGTGTCATTCTGAACCCATTCTCTGCCCCCTGCTCTTTGTTCTTGGGTTATAAATTTTTATCTCATTTCCCTAGCTTTGAATTTTAAGGTATAATAATAGATGGTGTTAGATTGAACTGCCTCTTTTTAGATTTCCTACTCTCAGTATATGGATGAATAGATTAATTTATGGTGCCATTAATCTGTTACCCTTCACCAACCATAAATTCAATTTCATACATTAAGGTGTGACTTTAGGGAAGAGAGGAAAAGGACAGATCTCAGGCCACAGGTAATATGATATTAAAATTCAAAATGAATGTCCTAATGACTATTAGGAGCACAGTTAACTAGTAGAATTTTAGAAATGACTATTTAAAAAAATCTATGACCATTTAATTCTTTGTCAAATGTATGAATAAAAGAGAGCAGGTCAACCAGATTCTTTAATATTTGACAAGCACCTACCTTTTGAGATTCTCCTGACATGTCTGCTTCTGCTTTATGCCTCTGAAATCTGGAATTTATTTTTAATATCCCATACTTTTTAAGAATACCATATTTTTATTTGAGATGTTACTTCTGTTTGACACAATTTTCTTAATCACTTTGTCCACTTAATATTTTTCAAAGACCAGTTGGGTTGTGATTTCTAGGGAGTGTTCTTCTGGGCCTTTATCTCTTCTCTTCTTTCTATAACTTAAATATGCCCTCATTATTTAACTTATCCTCTTTTAAGTTTTTAAGAATATATCCCTCATCTGTACTTGACTAAGGTTTTATGTAGGATATGAATCAAATTTTATCTTTATTTCTTTGTATATGCAAGTTGAATGTTCCTAACCTGAAATTTGAAATGCTTCAAAATCTGAAACTTTTTGAACACCAAGGTAATGATAAGTTGAAAATTACATATCTGGCCTCCTGTGATGAGCACCATTGCTAAAAGTATTGTACAACATCAATTTAGGACCATCTGTAATAAGTTGCATATGAAGATAAAGAAATATCTTACTTAGACTTAAACTCCATCTCTAATATAACTCATGATATATATGTAAATATTCAAAAATTAGAAAAATCCCAAATCTAAAATATGACTGGTCTCATGGTATTTGGATAAAGGACACTTAGCCTGTAGCGGGAGAATACATGTCTGTTAGGTTGATTTGGATGCCAGGGCCAAAGGGACTCAGAAGATTCTTATAACCTGATTATACAACCTCAGAAAAAAAAACGTTAGAGAGTTTAGCTGCATTTCCCCAGCCCTCCAACATGAGGCATGGACGGCATTCATACGAAAAGGCTTCTAATTTGGGAGGATCTAGCGGAATTTATTTCTTTCATTTCAACTTATTTTTGGCCAATTTGACCAAAAGCATGATTACTTCTGAAATGGACAAGCAGATCAAGGCTGTGTTACTCACTTACAGAAATGTCTTTCTTTTCCTAAGTACCAGGGATGCATTCAGTGTTTGCCTTCACTTTTTTCTTAAGAGCTTCTGATACTGCTGGAACCTTTGTTTTTTTTCATTCCATGCTCCCTAGTTCCAGCTAGACCTGGGCTGTCAATTTTAGTTTTTTATTACATTGTGGTCAGAGAAGATACATGATATAATTTTGATTGTATTGAATTGGTGGAGACTCCTTTGTGTCCTTTATGGTCTTTTCTGGAGAATGTTCAATGTGCTAAAGAAAAGAGTATGTATTGTGTAACTGTTAGGTATAATTTATGTAAATATCTGTAAAGTCCATTTGGTATGTAGTACACTTTAATTTTGCTATTTCTTTGTGGATTTTTTTTTTTACCATAGTGTGTTCAGTGATAAAAGTATTCTTTGAATTTGTTAACACTTTTTCTGTTGGCTCCTATCTCTGCTTTTAGACTTAATACACATTGAAATAATAGAGCGCATTGCAATTATGCACATATATACATTTACAATTGCTGTTTTTTCTTGGTGAATTGATTACTTAAAGATCATATAGTGATATTCTTTGTCTCTTTTTAGAGATTTTGCCTTAACATTTCTTTTGCTTCCTTTGGGTTCTCATTTGTATGGAATATTTTTTTCCCCCATTTTTCACTTACAAGCTATGTTTTTTTAGTGAAACAAGTTTCTTAAAGGCAGTGTATCATTGGGTCATTTTTTAAATCCATTCAGCCAGTTTTTGTGTGTGTGTGCCTTTGTTTATTGTTTTGATTGTGGCATCAACCCAGGGCCCAGTGAGTGTTGAGCAGTTATTCTATTGCAGAACTGTATCCCTAGCCTTACTCTTGTCTTTTAATTGAGGATTTAGCCTGCTATACTCAAGGTTGTTATAGATATGCGAGGACTTACACCTGTCATTTTGTTAAACTTATTTTCTTGAAATATCTTTTATTCTAGTCTTCTCTTTCATCTTTGCATTTTTCTGGTTTATTGTGTTGATAAGATTTGTTTCTGTTTCTTTTTTGTATGTTCACTTTACCCATGGAATTTATATTTTATGTGTTTACATGATTGTAGTTATTTTCCTTTGGCTTCTAGTTACAGATTCTCTTTTAGCTTTTATGTAAAGATAAATCTGTTGATTTTGAATTTTTTCAGTTTTTACTTGTCTTGGTAGGTCTTTATTTCTTCTTCATATCTGCAGGATAGCTTTGCTGAAGAGTGTTTTATATTGGCACTTTTTTAAGAACGTGGAGTTATGTCATTTCATTCCCTCTTGATCTGTAATGTTTCTGCTAAGAAATCTGCTACTTATTGTTTGTCTGTAGCCTCTATGTGGAGGTTTTCTTAGATGTAACTTGGTGCCATCATTTTGCAGTTTAGAGACTTTTGTATTTGTTTATTATTTTTTGAGATTTGCCTGTAATATATTGGAACGAAGATCTTTTCTAATGACGTCTATTTGGGATCCTATGTTTTTCCTTCCCTTATGTTTATGTCTTTCCCAAAATTAGGGAATTTTTTTGTGTATCCACTGGTCTGTTGATGGGTATTTTGGTGCCTTCCATATTTTTGCTATTGTTGGTTGTGCTGCTATCAACATGGGTATACATATATCTTTGTTATGTGTTCTTTTGGTCTCTTGGATATAATCCCAGGAGGGGTGTCGCTGGGTCAAAGGGGATATTTATTTCTAGTCTTTTAAGAGATCTCCATACTGTTTTCCAAAGTGGTTGTAGAAATTTACATTCACACCAGCAGTGCAGGAGGGTTCCTTTCTCTCTGCCCCCATGCTAGCACTGATTACCATTTGACTTGTTGATATAGGCCATTCACTCTGGGATGAGATGGTATCTTAGTGTTGTTTTGATTTGCATTTCTCTTATGGCTAGAGATTTAGAACATCTTTTCATGTATCTCTTGGCCTTTTGCATTTCTTTGTGAGTGAACATCAGTAAAGTCCAATAGAGTGGAGGCTTTTGCAGGCAAATGGAAGAAACTAGAGAACATCATGCTTAGTGAAGTAAGTCAGAAGCAGAAGGTGAAACATCGAATGGTTTCACTGATATGAGAGACCCAGATCACAACTCCTATGGAACTTAAGAGGAAAGACAAAGTGAAAGAGGGGAGTAGGGTGGGGGAGGAGGACGGGAGGGGTGAGTAGGGATAAAAGGAGAGTGGGGAAGCCCTTGTCACCTTGACAAGATATGTATGTGCACAAAATGCTCAACTCCATTGTAAACCTTGAATTTTGCACGTATACATATCAATAAAATGTGGGAAAAAATTAGGGAAATTTTGCTATTACTTCATTGAGTAGATATCCTATGTGTTTCTCCTGTGTTCTTCATGTACTTCCCAGATGCAGATATTTGTTCATTTAACACTGTCTGTAAGATTCTGGAATATGTTTTTATTGTTCCTTTTATTTTCTTCCAATCTGACAGAGACATTTCAAAAGATGTAGCTTAAAGTCAATATATTTTTATTTCTGATTGACTTAGTTTTAGAGGCTCTCAACTGTATTTTGTATGCATCCTACTCATCTTTTTATTTTCTAATATTTCTCTTTCATTCTTTTTTATGATATTTGCTGATGTTTTCGTTCGTGTTGTGTGTTGTTCTTTTTAACTTTTTTCAGTCATCTGTCTATATTTTCTCTATTTTCACTAAGCTTCTGTGTAATATTTTTAATTTGTTACCAAGGATCTTGTCTATGTTTATTTCTTTGGAATTTGTTGGTAGACTCAGATGAGGCAGTTGGAAGTCCCGCATTCTAAGTGGGTAGAGGTGTTTGGAAGAACCTCAGTGGACACTTTCTGGTGCTCTTTACTTCCCCCTTCCTACTTCTGGTGTTTCCGGTGAGCCAGTTGTCTCTGCCCGCATACAGCATGGGAGTGTGCTGATGGCTGTTGGAACTGCTCTTGTAGGTCTCAGCCCTGCAACGTGTGTATCCTCAGATGCAGCACAACTGTGGGGCAGCAGCAGTAAAACTATGTTGCTGGTTCCCACCCTGACAGCAGGGCTAGTGCTGCTGTGGAATAGTGACTGGGTGCCAGTGGGGACTTCTGGTTGCCTGTTTCTCTTCTGGCATAAGGGCAAGTCCTTGTGCATTCGGATATGCCCACGATTCCAGAGGACAAGCACCGTTGTCTTTTGATTTATGAGCACAGCGTCCTCTAATCCTCTCTGTGTGAAACATCTGTCTCCTGCCATGTAGAGCACTAAGTGGCTTGGGTATGAGGTTACCAAAGTTTTACTGGGTTAGGTTGGTTGTTTATGGCCCTACTTCCCATGCCACTGTGGTCAAATATCTTTGGGGATCCAGAGATGGGAACACCAGGGTTTTCTAACCCCTACAGGCATATGGATTCGCATAAGACCTTCCTTGTCAAGGTGGGGCTTGCCACCAAAGCCTGGAGTCTGGGAGTCTTGGGGAAAGTGATGTGAGACCTCTTTCTAGGACAGAAACCTACTTTGCACACTACTGGTTGTTTCTCTAGCTGGGCAACAATCTTGTGATGACTGGGAAGTAAAACTTCCTGGAGTGAGGGGTGACAGTGGGGCGGATTGAGTTTTCTGGAACTCTCCTTTATTCTCTCTTCAGCAAAGGGCTCCCCTATCCTAGAGGTGTGGAATGAGGGTGGCACTTGCTGAGGTGCCTCCTTTCTCTGTCCAGGCTACTGTTGCTGGTTTCTGATTCTCCAGGTTGTGCTCTCTCCCGGTCACCCACTTGGGAAGGCAGCTGTCTATCTGTTGCTTTGCTTCTTCTTCGTGAGGGAGGAGGTGAGCACTGCAAGCTGTGTTTGATATCTGGAATCCTCAGATCTCCCATTTTGAGGTCAAATCTCCTTCAGGTGTCAAGACTGAGTGGTTGTTTTTTCAAAGAATCACTTATAAAATTTATAAATTTCATTTTTAATACCTGTTCTGTGTCTGTTCACTCAGGATTTGGGTATATGACAAAACAAATACATTTGTGAAAAAAAATGAAGATTTTTTTTCCAAGTTGGGAAAATTCTACTTTCTTATTTTCCTCTTTCACCTAACGACTGTTCTTAATACAGTAATAATTAGTCAATATTAAGAAAATTTGTTTGCTCTTCTGTTACCATGTCATTATATTATGAATGACAGCTCAAAACTTCCAAAGTTTCTGTTTTCTTAGTATTATTTATGGATCCTCTATACAGATGTTTTTATATAAATATATTTGAGCAGACTATTTGGAGGTATTACCTAGTGCTATTTAAATGAAGCTACAATATATTTATTCTTAATAATAAAATTTTTTATAGGAGCATTTTGTTTAAATGAAAATTAAATTATCCATTACTCAGTGATCAGTTAGAGGAGTGAAAGTATGTCAGAAAGTGAGAATTATAATTTTTCTGTCCTCTGTGGAAGTTTGGTAATATGTTTATTGTCCTGTTTCATCAGTGTCCAGTTTATAAATTAAAAAAAAAAAACAGATTCATTAGGAATGTGGCTAGATCGGCTAGAATTTGTGTTTAGAGATTCATATCAGGAGAGATTTATGCTAGGTAAATGACCTAGTTATGACTCTAGATGAATTACAAGTGAATTAATAATCATTGGTATAAATTAATCTCAGCTGAGATTGCAGGGACCCCAGAAAGAGTATTTGATGCCAGGGATCAACACAGGCTTTAGGCAAGTCATTGGCTTTCTGACAAACTACTCCCAATCTCCTGTGGATACTTCCAGAGTCCAGTGTGAGTTAATAGACCTTGGATAGACTTGTCTTGGGGGCACAGCTTTAAATTTAGCTCAGTCTGAGAGTAACCAGGCTCTAATACCTAAGGTCTGTTGAGCAGGCATGTGACACTAGCCCATTGGCACACAGACAAGCTGCACATCAGCCCAAATTCTATCACAGCTCTCCTTTCCTGCAAGTTCTAGACACTGGGATTGAAGAGGTGAAATAAAACTGGCCTTTCCCCCTAAGAGTTCTGTTGGCAGTAAAGTTAAGGTATGGGGATGGGTAAGAGACGTTTTCTGGAGTACGTATCTTTTCAACTGACAAAAACCTTCAGCTTTAACATCTGTTCCTTTTAGTTTTTTGTTATGATATCTAATGACTTAGAACTTTCTGGGCACCTAGACTGGCTGCTAAGGGGTAAGAACTGTTACACACACACACACACACACACACACACACACACACACACACGTGTGCACATACACACACACCTCAGTCCTCTGTGTCCGTAGGTTGTGCAACCTTGTATTTCACCAACTATGGGTAGGAAATATCAGAAAACAGTGCAAATGTATTTACACCTACTGACATTTTCTTGTGTCATTCTTTAAACTATGTAGTAGCATATCTTTCATTTATGCAGCATTTCCATTTTAGTAAGTATTATAAGAAAGCTAGAGATCATTTTAAAGTGTAAGGGAAGATGTACGTAGGTATGTAAGTACTATACATGTATGTAATAACCTTGAATATCTGCAGACCTTGGTATTCATAAGCAGTTCCGAAGTTAAATGTGCACATGCGTACACACACATATGCACATATATACACATACTAAAATACAATAGTCCCTACAATCTTGATCTTCCTTTCTACCACATCATAACAGAAAGATGCTTCCAAACCAGGCAGCAGGCTCTCAGCAGATACTGGAGCTTATAGCTGTTTGATCTTGGACTCCTAGCCTGTAGAACTGTGAGAAATAAATTTTTACTGCTTATAAGTCACCCAGTCTATGGCATTTTAAAAAACAGTGTCTCAGATGTACTAAGCGACAAAGGGAAACTGTTGCTTGTAAGGAGGTGGTCTTTCTGGGAAAATAAAACCATCCTTTGCGTTCTGGATGTGTGTGTGTGTCTGTTTTGTCACTGACGTTCGAAGCCCAAGAATAATCCTTATTGTATATCGCAGTGATAAGTAAATGTTTGTAGAATGAATGAATGAAGGCTGTAACTCCTTATCCCATAATAACAACACAATTTGGTGGATTTCTAGATGCGAGGCATATCAGCGTCTACTTAAAGTTGCAGGCTGGGTTCTTAGAGCAGACTGGCTCCCTCTGAGCTCTCCTCTGGCCTTGCTCTCGGCAGTCAGTCTCCCTGAGAGATTCTGTCTGGGTCCTTCATGAGTGGTGTGAAGGAACTTGAAAGTGAGAAGGGAGTCAGTGTGAATTACCAGACAGGCCAGGCCAGGCGAACTTCACAGCCAGGCTAATAGGTGTGAGCTTTGGGTTTGGGCCTTCATTGCCAACTTGGCTTCAACAGCCAAGCTACGTATTGTACAGCCTTCCTTGTGGGGCTCATTAGTGAGAGGAAGCTGTTGCTTCAGCCAGCCAGGGCAAGCCTTTCCGAGAAGCAGGTTAATTGAGGTGGGTGGACAGCCAAGGGGCATAAACAAGGAAATATTTTGGAATAAAATGTTACTGGATTTACTTGAGAGAGAGATTATTCACTAATGCTAAGGTTACCCTAGTAAGCTGACCTTGGTCACTGCTCTCTGTAAGGCAAGAGCAGTCATTCACTGGTTGTGTAGACCTGTGAGGATTATGTAACATAGTGTATGAGGAAGTAATCTGTATATTAATTTCTTATGTAAATGCTAATTTATTCTACTTACTTTCTAAATGTGTTAGGTGTCAAAAGGATGGACTACATTGCAGGCACTGTGGGTGGTGAACAGGTAGATGGGTTGATGTTTTGAGATTATTAGTATGTAAGTAAAGACATGGGTGTTTTATGAAAAGAAACACAATGATATGCCGGAGTGGAAAGAAAGTCCATTTTGGGAAGATCAGATGCCTCACTGAGGAGGTAGCCTTGAAGGCGAGGTAGGGTTTTTGTGTGGAAAAGAAAGTTGTTTCAGGCTGAGGGACCACCAGTGAACCAGGCAAGCCAGGAAGTCAGAAGATGGAGTATAACCAGGGAGTACTGAGACTCCTGTGTAGGGTACTGATGTGTGTGCACAATAGGATGTGGAACTGGGAAGGTGGTCAAAGGCCGACCGCAGGAGCCCTTGAAGCAGGTGGAGACGTGATTTAGTAGGAGATCATTCAAGGTAGCTGAGTGAGGTTGTCCCACAGCTCCTTAGGCTCCCTGGGAATATATTGAGACTTCAGACCTAGCATCTGAAGGAGTCAAGGGGCAAGCTGGTATTCGATAATGATTGAGGACGAATTCCTGCTACTGGAATGAGATTTTCCAAGGTCTTGGCCAACTCAGACACAGTACAATACCAGGACACAACTCTTCAGTGTGTTGCCAGTTCAGTTAAATATCTTGTTTTGTCCTCGGGATGATTTGCTGGTTTCTAATAATACTTTGAAAAGGATGAGAAAGTAAGCAGCATCATAATGGATATGAGACTTGTTCCCACCACTCATGTTAAAATAGGGGTGTCTGTGACCTCAGTATTACTTGGTACTGGTGTCTTGTGGGTAGAGGCCAGAAAATTTGCTATTTGTAGTGGATTAGACATCTCTATTCCCCACCCCTACAAATGATCAGAATAGTTGGTTTCAATGATATAGAATATATTAAAAATAAGCTTTGTGGTTATACAGCTTCTACTTTATGCAGAAAGTTTGTAGAAATACATTATGGCCAGATAGACACCATTAATGTCTTCCCTTATAGTATCTTAGTTAATTGAAAGTAGGCATAGTTTCTATATGTTTGTTTACATACACACACATATGTATTGGTACACACATACACATACATCTGGATATATTTATTTATATAAGGTAACATTGATATAAAAATTTCATAACATTTTTGTGTCTAGCCCTACTGTTGTATATGTATTTGCATGTATCAAGGCATATTTAATTTTGTGGTTAGCTTTGTTTTTTTCTGAAGGTGATGTGTACTTTGACATTTAAAAATATCGGGGATCATGAGTCTTGTATTTACTGTAATTGTGCTGTGATATAGTAATTAATAACATGTATGGATGAATTTTTATGTGAATTATTTCTATTAGAGACATACTAAGTACTATCATTCGCAGGTGTAGGTTAGGATTCAGAATTTTCAAAAAGCGTAGGTTTTGTCCAGTTTCAATGGCCGTTGTTTTTGCTATTGACAAGGTATTCCATGAATAATCTTTGAGAGTCCGAGGTTAGTATGCTTATTGAGAAACCCTAAAGCCAATGTTATACATCATCATGGTTAAGCTTAGGGACTTTGGAATACACATCTTCATTCAAATTTTGGTTCTGTCACTTAGTTAACCAAGCTTCCTAAGCTACCAAGCCTCTGTTTTCTTACCTGGGAAATGGGAATGATAGCAAGAGTCTTGTATGACCTACACCATAGTGATGATCAGGGATATTAATGTAGAAACAGCTTCTAGAACGGGCCCCGCTCACAATAAGTGGTGTCTATGGGAAGTTAGCTGTTCTTATGACAGGTATTTTCTTTCCCCTGTACCAGCTGTCTCTTTTTATGTGACAACAGTAATTTTTGCACTTTTTTCTCTAGCAAAGGTAATTTTATTTAAGAATTTAGCTAAATATGACAAAATAAAGTTAATTTCATTCTAGAAAGGAATGTGCCCAGCTGTTGCCTCCTTTCTAAGAGGGCTTATTTTTCCCAGATGGAAGTGAGCATCTGGCTAGATGGGAGTATTCGTAGTGTTTTTCTTTAAGATTTCAGTTACTTTTGGAAGCAGAACTGCTTGGCTTTGCATGGCCAAGAATCTGTTTGAGGGTACAGAGTATTTGAGGGTACAGTTTTTGGTTTGTTTGTCTTCTGGTGCTGCCCCAACTCGCGGTTGCATCGTTGACACTTGCAGCTAAAATTCCAAAGTGGAGGCAGCTTTACTCCCTTGTTAATAACCATGTTCTTTGCAAGGGCTAATGGTGTGGTATGTAAACATACTGCAATCGTTAGGCCATATGGCACTTGCTTGATGTTATTTATGGTGGAGGTCTCCATACTGTTAGCTTTCTCAAACACTAAGCCATATATGAACTGATTGAAATTATGCTCCAAAGCACTTTTAAAGGCCAAAAGGTGCTAGTTTTGTACTCTAATCTGACCCTCTTAGGTCCTTTACTGGAGTTACAATTTGAATCAAGATTCATCCTGTATTTGCGATTGCACAGAGCAGGAAGCAAATTTGCATACTCACTTAGAGACAAAGCATCATCACCAATTTTCCAAGAGACTGCTCAGGTTTTGACTCAGAGCTCTTTTATTAAAAAGGTAATTAAAATAATATTTTCTTGGCTTTTTATATAGATGATTTGGCTTAAAAACTCACAAAAATATGAGAAATTGAACGTGCTAGGTTAAAAATACATAGCTACCGCTGTGTAAACAATAAAAATAAGATCTGTATGGTATCAACTTTTGTATGTGGTCGTTATACCAGCTATACTTGTGGGCCGGATGCATTGGCTGAGGTGCCAGCCACTAATGACACTAAAAGAACCCTAGGAGAAGAAATGGAGAGCACTGTGTTTATGAGATGTTCCTCTCAACAGTTGTCATGTTGGCTGGATCTCTTGGATCCTATCACATATACATATCCTATCAAATATATTGCTTGTCATTACAAGACATGATCACTAAGAAGTTTGTTCAACTTGCACTGTCATAGAGCTCATGGTGGAAAGTGGATGCAGTATACCCAGTGCAACTGCAGAAAATGGACCCATTTTGGTCCCATTAGTGCTTATTAGCTAAGTAGATTTCCTGCTTCTCTAGAGCTGAGGTTCTCAACTTGGAGGTTGATTTTCCCACATTTTGTGGACTGTTTGACATTGTCTGGGAACATTCTTGGATGTCCCACATGGTGAGGAATGATACTTGTCTCTCATGGATAAAGGGCAGGAAGGGTGTTGCTGCATGTTCTATAGTGGATGACATACCTACCTCTCAGTCTAACAAATACTTACCCAGCTGCAAATTTTAGTAGAATGGTAGCGTACTCTTATAATTTAACACTCTGGGGGCTGATGCAGAAGAATTACAAGTTCGAGCTTAGCATGGGCAACTCAGTGAGAACTTG
Source organism: Ctenodactylus gundi (assembly GCA_004027205.1). Classification (NCBI taxonomy): domain Eukaryota; kingdom Metazoa; phylum Chordata; class Mammalia; order Rodentia; family Ctenodactylidae; genus Ctenodactylus; species Ctenodactylus gundi. The sequence continues at coordinate 84,936 of PVKB01004731.1, forward strand.
TCTCAAAGTAAAACAACAGTTAGAAAAGGACTGAATACTTAGCTCAGTGCAAAGGCCCCGGGCTCAATCTGCAGTACTGCAAAAGAAAACAAATATTGATAAATCCAACTCTAGAGTGAGCCTTATTTGGTTCTATAAAATCACCATGAACACTGAATTTATATGTAATGGACCGAGGAGAAATACAAGGTTAGGCTTCTGTGAGCCTCTCCTCACAACTTTTCTTTCTTTTTTTCCCTTTTTTTCTTTCAACCAGTTAGTATGTACTCTTGTTTTCTTTTTAAAGGAAAATGTATTGCTGCTTCATTAATCTTGAAGTCATGGCCAAGAGCATGGCAAGTTATGTCTGATAATATTTCATCTGACACCCCCCTTCTTTGCATAAGGTACAAAACATTCTCTTGCACTTAGGAATGCCATACAACATTTAAACACTAAGCTTAAACCATTCTAAGCAACAGGATCACTTGGAAAGATTGTAAGAAGGTGAAAAACAGGACACTTACTTATTCATGATAGTTGACATAATAAGGCACGCTCAATATCTCACCAATTTGGTTCCATAAATTACCTGTATCTTGGGTTTCTCATTTTAGAGAAACCATGTGATGTTTAACCTCCTGAATCTGACTCACTTCACTAAGCATGAGGGTCTCAAGTTGTATCCATAGACCACAAATTTTTCTCTCTTAACTGAAGAGTAATTCTTCATTGTGTACATACACCACATTTTTGTGTCCATTGGTCTATTATAGAATATTTTAGCATCTTCCAAAATTTAACTGCTATAAACATGGGTGTATCTCTGTTATATACTGCTCTTGGAAAGATATCTAGAAGAGGTATTGTTGAATCAAATGGAATATTTATTTTCAGCTGTTGGAGGAATCTCCACACTGCTTTCCATAGTAGGTTGTAGTAAATTACAGTTAAATGAGCAATGTAAAAGGATTCATTCCCCACACCTGCAAGCTTGCCATCATTGATTGCTGCTCAAGTTTTTGGTATGAACCTTTCTCATTTTGGTAAGATGCTATCTTAGTGATATTTTGATTTGCATTTCTGTAATGGCTAAAAGTGTTGAACTTTTTTCATGTATTTACTGGCTATTTGTTCTTAATCTGACAACTCTATTCATTTTAGTTGCCCATTTTTAATTGGACCTTTCATTTTGAGGGACCTATTTTTCTTAAGTTCCTTGGATATTCTAGTTACTAGCATCCTGTCTGAGGTTTAGGTGATAAATATTTTTTTTCTGATTTTGTTGGTTTTCTCTTCACTCAGTTAATAGTTTCCTTTGTTGTACAGAAATTTGATAAATTTTAATTTGATATAATACCATTTGTTGATTCTAGGGATTTCTTTTGTATTGGATTTCCTATTAAGAAAGACCTTGGCCACACCTTTATCTTCAAGAGTTTTACTATTTGTCTTCCCAAAGGTTCAGTGTTTCTGTTTTATTATTCTAGATCTTTAATCCACTTTAATTTGATTTTGGTACCTCATGATAGGTAAGTGCCAAGATTAATTTTTTCTGCATATGAATAACCAGCTATCCAGACATAATTTATTGAAAATATCCTTTTTCCTGTGTATGTTTTTGGTCCCTTTGTCAAAGATCAATTAACTGAAGGTACTTAAGATTGTCCCTATATTCTCGATTTTGTTCAGTTTATTAACTTGTCTGTTTTGTACCAATATCATATGATATTTATCTCTGTTACTTTGTAATGTAACTTGATGTCTGAAATTCTGAAATTGTAATGCCGCCTGCTTTTGTTTTGTTGCCTAGGATTTTTTTTTTTTTTTTTTTTTTTTTTTTTTTTTTTTTTTTTTTTTTTTTTTTTTTTTTTTTTTTTTTTTTTTTTTTTTTTTTTTTTTTTTTTTTTTTTTTTTTTTTTTTTTTTTTTTTTTTTTTTTTTTTTTTTTTTTTTTTTTTTTTGCTATTCCGGGTCTCTTTTGGTTCTATATGAATTTTAGAATTGTTTTTTTTAAGTTCTATGAAAAATTTGTTGACATTTTTGTGGGAATTGCATTGAACCTATGTATCAGTTTTGGCAATATCTCCATTTTGACGATATTAGTTCTGTCAATCCAGAAACAGGGAATGTCTTTCCATTTTCTCCAATTATTCCTAGGTTTACTTTTGAGGAGGTGATGAGGATCGTATTGTTCTTCTAGCTCTTTCTCAATGCACTCATTGCTAGTGGAGAAGAATACTATTCATATTTTGTATTAATTTTGTAACCTGTTTTTTGTCTGAATTGGTTCATTCTAAGAATTTCTTGGTGGGGTGGTGAGGGCCTTCTGTTTGGAGAATCATGTCATCTGCGACTAAGGATAGTTTCACTTCTTACTTTCTGATATATATTCCCTTTATTTCATTCTCTTTCCTGATTGGTCTGGTGAGGGTTTCACTGACTGTGTTAAAGAGGAGTGGGTGGAGTGGACAACCTTATTGTGTTCCTTATTGAAGGGGAAATTCTTTCAGTTTCTTCCGACTTACTATCATATTTGCACTAGACTTGGCATATATGGCTTCTGGCAGCTGGAGATAAGGTCCCTCTTTACCTATTTTTGTATTCTCTTACAATTTGGAAGTAAGCAAGAAATTATTTTGATTCCTTTGCACTTTCTTAAACATGCCTTATGGCTGATAATATGGTCTATTCTGGAAAATGTTCATGTCCTGCTGAGAAAAGAGTGTATTCTGTTCATGCTGGATGGCACACCCTGCAGATGTTCATTAAATCCTAGTGTTCCATAGCATGTTTTAACTGTCACATTTCTTTTTGATTTTCTGTCTAGTTGTTCTGTCAGTCTGTGATAGTGGGATATTGCAGTCCTCTAGTATAATTGTGTTGGGGCTTATCTGACCTTTCTAATGCAGTAATTTCTGTTTTACAAAATTGGGTTCCCTGATGTTGGGAACATATATATTGATAATTGTGACTTCTTCCTATTAAATTATTCCCTTAATCCAGTAAACCATAGGTACTTGAGGTGTTCATCTTTGTTTCTCCTGATCTGTTTTGGGTTGAAATCTGCTGTGACTGAGAATGGTATAGTTACCCCTACTTATTCCCTGGTTCCACCTGCATAAGTATCGATTTCTGTCCTTTTGTTTTTAGTCTACGTGTTTCTTTATGGGTACAATGTGTCCCTTAAAAGCAAAACATTGTGTTTTTTTTTTTCCTGATCCAATCATCCGCTCTGTGCCTTTTAATAAATGATTTGAGATCATTAATATTCAGCGTTATTATTATGGTATATCTGCTACATCCTGTCATCATTATAATGCTTCAGTTTTGGCTGATCTGTGCTCTCATCAATTCATTCTCTTCTTTCTGTTGTTTCCTTTTCTCTGGGGTCTGGTGCTGTTGGTCTCCCTTTCTCTGTGTGAGATTCCTTTAAGTATTTTCTGCAATTCTGGCCTAGTGGTCATAAATATTTTTAGTGTATTTTTAATCATGAAAAAATTTAACTTCATCTATTCTAAAGGTTAGGTTTGTTGGATATAGCACTCTGGGTTGGCATTTAAGTTCACTCAGCACATGGATCATGTTGCTTCATGGTTACCTAGATTTTGGAGTCTGTTTTAAGAAGTGTGCGGTTGTCCTGATTTGTTTGTCTTGGTATGTTATTTTCTGTTTTTCTCTTACAAGTTCTAATGTTCTCTCTTGGTTTTGAGTCTCTAGGATTTTAATTATGATGTGTCATAGGGGGGCTCTCTTCTGGTCCAAGTTATTTTGTGTTCTGTATGCCTTTAGTAGCTCAATATTCATTTCTTTTCCTAGGTTTGGGAAATTATTTTTTGATGATTCTATCAAACATGTCATTTAAACCTTTTGTTCTGTCTTCCATTTTCTCCTGCATGCCCGTAATTCTGAGGTTGTTTATCCTTGAGTCATTTATCAGCTGTTGAAACCAGTCTCTTTCTTGTCTTTTTATTTTTCACGCGGTCCACTTCATCCACCTTACCTTCAAGATCTGATAATCTAGCCTTAAAATGTTTAAACAGATTTTCCATCTTTTTTTGTTGTGAGTTTCTTATGTCCTGGAGTTCAGCTTTCATTTTTTGTATTTCTGTACTACAGTGTTCCTTCATTTCTTGCATTGCCTTGTTTATCTCTTTATTCGTGTCTTCCTTGTAATCCTGAAACGTTTTATCTATTAAGTCTGTTGTTTCTTTGATTATATCCTTTTTGAGCTCCCTGGGCATCTCTTGTATATCTTGTTCCAGCTTTTTGGCCATAAAGACTCTTTCCCCTTTCCATGTCTCAAGTGTGTTGTTTGAGATGCTACCACTGGGCTCCTACCTAGATGAAACAAATGGGGCTGTCTGATCTTGGACTTTTAGCCTCTGAAACTGATACTTAAAAAACCTCTTTTCTTTATCAAGCATTTATAATTGTTGTAGCAGACAAATATAGTATGCATGGTTTTATAATTTAGAAAATATTTTGCCATTATTGAAGGCCTAAGATACCTACAGATAATCTTTGGATAGATCCAGTTACTTGAAAGAAATCAGAGCTTGATGATAAGTTTACTATATTTTTTTTTCAGTTTATAAAAATTAGACCCAACATAGGTTAGTTTTGTGAAGCTAAGGGTTGGGAAAGTCTGAAGGTTAGATGTGACTGGGAGGTTGATTCAGGGGAGTCTGCTGAGGGTGATAGTGGTGAGGAGAGAAGAAGGATATTGAAGACATTTTTATTTTGTCTATGACTTGATTATAAATAGAGTCCCCTTTTCCACTTACCTCATGCCGTCAAAGCAGTTATCAGATCCTAAAGTTTCTGTATCTGAGATTTACATCCCACGTAAAATACAGTTATGTTTTTTATGAATGAAAGTTACAACTCTTTGTTTCATAAATATAGGTTACAGGTACTAGATTGGTTGCCCTTTTAAATCTCCCGCTTCCCATGAGATTGCCTAAATCTATGAGGTTAGAGTAGCATCTCTGTCTTGACATACATTTTTTTTATACATGAGAGAGCAGAGTTAGAAGAAATGGGTAATTAATGTGCTAGATTTTGATGCCCAGAGTGGACCACTATGAAGTTGAAGGAGAAATATTGTCATGGAGACCTTGGATGCTGGAGGGAGACGTATAAGATGAATGAACCTAGAAGGTAGTTGACATCTTAATGCTAATTGCCTTCCAATTTCTTTAACCACAGCCCATTCTAGGGCAATTTTTGATTTCTTGAGACTTTGAAATAATGGTGGCATAGTCATATTTTACTTTGTTGAGACAATTTTGAGTTACGACACTGTGGCTATTTTAAGATTCATATTCATCTTTTAAGAATACTGTATGTCAAAATTGGAAGGATGTTTTTGAATCATCAATGTAACCTTTTGTCTGCTTTGAGAATAACTGGATTGATATCTTTGAATGGCTTCCATTTGAATCTATTTTGGAGGAGTGCTTTCTGGTAATAACAACTCTTCTTACATCTAGCTGCTGCATGACCATATCAGGAACATTTAGTCTCAAAGATGTACTGAGTTCGTCTACCTTACATGTTACAGCTTCAGTTACTGAAGGTCAACCCTCATGAGAAGTGGATGCTTCAATGCAGGTCTGTCGACAGAAACAGGAAATACATCTGTTAAAAAAAGGTGTCTTTTTGTTCTTGGTAATTTAGTTTGGTCCTCAAGGTTTAAATACCCTCTCTGTGAATTCTATTTGAGATGAGTGAATTCAGAAACAGAAATTGTATTGCTGATGAACTAACATCTTAAAATAACAGATTTTTTGAGCTTGAGAGCAAAATTAAAACTTATGAAACATGACTGTTAATGCCTAGAAGTTTTCTTTTCACATTGTACCAGTCAGAAAGTTCTCATAACCTAAATTTCTGTTTATTTGGTCAATTTGTAAAGAAAAATTCTTTTAGTCAGTTTTGGATATAACTTACTATTTGAAACATCATATTCAATTCTATGTTTTGTTTTGTTCTATAGGATGAATTGCTTTTTAGAGTATCTTAAGTTCCACTTATTCCCTTTTTATGATTTTTTTTGAGACAGGGTCTCGCTCTGTGGTCCAGACTGGTCCTGAACTCACTTCGGAGCCCAGGCTGGCCTTGGACTCCCAGCAATCCTCCTGTCTCAGCCTCCCGAGTGCTGGGATTACAGCTGTGCACCACCACGCCCAGCTTATGTGGTGCTGGGGAATCGAACTTGGGTACTTAGCGCTTGGTTTAGAGCTTGCTCAAGCGCTTTAACCGCTGAGCCATTCCTCCAGCCCAACTCTTTTCATTTTTTATTAAAAGAATAAGTGACCTGAATAAACTAAGGAGATTTTTAGGAGGCTAGTTTCCCTAGATTTTAGAGGATGATTTTGTATACATGTTATTGGCCCTTTATAAATTAGATAACAAAGCAAAGAAAACCATTATAGGAAAGGAGCTGGAGGAGGAAGAAGATGAGAGAGCACTGCCGATATTTTGGCTTTGAGGTACAGGTGGTGTATCCAAGAATATATGCTGCTAGGCATTTCACCACTCATTTGGTGAGCAGGAGGGAGATCTGTCCTGGTAATAACCTTTGAGAAGGTTTCAGTGAATGAACAGTATTGAGGATCTGGGAAGGGGACGGGAATATGGAAAAGAATGTCAGGGGAGTGAGAAAGAAGGGCAAGCATGTGCCCAGACAACTCAAATAGTTGCAGTATGAGGATGAGAAAAGTAGCGCTGGGAGGGAGAAGGTGGCTGAGAAGCAGCAGCTAGAGAGGTGGGAGGAAAAGAGAGGACACGCAGGTTCCTTAGCCATGCTCTGCTGGCTTCCTCCTACCTCTCTGGTGAGTCTCTCCCAAATATTTTTATTTGTTCTAGGAAACAGTTGTTAAGGAATCTGAGGATACATCAATATCCATGATATTTAGCACCAAATAACTCATTAGTACCTCAACAAGAATACTTTCAGTGGGAGCCTTTCTCTTTATTTTTGAGTTCTTATTATGGAAGATGACACACACAAAAGTGATAGCGTAATATAAAAATGCCCATTAACCCTAACCCAGCCAAAACTATTACGATTTTTACATTCTTGTGACCTCTGTTTTTTTTTAACATAGTGTCTAGTGACCGTGCTGGTCATTAGAAGCAGTCAATAATTATCTGTGAAATAAATAAGTAAGTAGATATAAATCAGCAGTGTGTTTAGGGATGCCGAAACACTAAAAGACAAATGGCCATCGACAAGAGTTTAGAATCTGGTTGTTTGTCACAAGAGTTAGATCCAAGCAAGCACTGTCTGTGGGTTCTGTGCTGTGACAGTAGATCCAAAGAGCGTTTGTATATTCCATTTGCGTCTTGGTAAGCAAGGGAACTAGCCTAGTGTGGGTTGATTTTGCAGTCTCCTTCCCATTCCTTGCTTCAAGTTTTGGATTCATTGTTTAGTTTCTCTGAGCTTTAGTTTCATCATTGATGAAAATTAAAAAAAATCCCTTCCAATTGTGTGAAAACTAAATTTGAAAGTGGATATGAAGTACTCAGTGCAGGGTCTTGGCAAAAACTTGTCATAGTCTATCATCCATTCGCCAACCTACCTGTCTATCTCTGTATGTCATCTGTCTCTCTAATCTATTTGTCTGTCTGTCTGTCTCCCTCCTTCTTTCCAGCATCATTGCTCTCTTCTCCTAGCAGAGGTTCTTTCCTTTTCTTGGCAATCCATTTGTTCCCTCGTTCTCCCAAACAGACAGACAGACAGACAGACAGACAGACAGACAGACACACACACACACACACACACACTTGTGTGTGTGTGCACTGTATTTACACATGGATACACTCCATACTTACGTTTCTCATACTCCTTTGTACTTTATATTCTTCCTGTTTTGGGATGATGGTTTCCCTCGGTCCCATTTCTTATTCCAATTTCCCACTGTTGATGAGTGAGTCTCCAAGCCGTATTACTTGTTGTTCTGCAAGGTGCACTTTTGGTGGGACTTTGTAACAGGGATCCTTCTGCTTGCAGTCATCTTTCTCCTCATTCTTATCCTTGAGCATGGAAACCTTCCTCATCCTCCTGGCTTATTGTATATTGTTTTAGAGAGAGTTGCAAATATTTATGACTGACCATACATAGTAGCTCCACCTCTAAGATGGGACCCCATGTTTCTCTCCTTGTTCTTGTTATATTATCCTTTATATGAAAAGCATGTGTATTTATTGTTCTATGTGACAGTTATGAGTAAATTGAGAAAATGAGATGAAGTATATGTAAGAACTTAGTAGACAGCAAAGCCTGACCCAGATATGATACTGATATCTGATGTGGTGGCTGCTTTTTTAATTTTTTTTGCATCTACATAGCTGAACTCTGCTTCCAAACACATGCAGATGTTGCTGGGAAGATATTTCTTGCATGACAGTATTTCTTAAGTCAGTGAACTTGAAGTTAGTAAAGTAGATTTCCCGCTGTGATATGGATGAATCCCATCTAGTCCGCACAGTTTCTTAATAAAAAGAATGATGTCTACAAAAAAGAGAATTCTGCCGGGAGACTGATTTTGGATTCAAACTGCAACATCAACTCTTGAGTCTTCCTTAATGTCTAGCCTGCTGTTTTACCTTCCAGACTTTGGACTTGCTAACTATTATAGTTTTATGGGTCAGTTTCTTAAAATATATATAAAAACCCAATGTTTTTCTCTGTTTCATTCTCCTTCTTTCTATCTCTCTCTGTCTCCCACCCTTTTCTTCCTTTCTCCCTTAATATGCAGGTATACATATATGTGTTTATATATAAGTACATTGACAGAGAGAGAGAGAGAGAGAGAGAGAGAGAGAGAGAGAGAGAATATGTGCATTGTGTCTCACAGTTATTGATAAAACTAAAATTCAAATCCAGGACTGCCTGAATCCAAGCTATTAAATATTCAATTATGTTGTCTTTAAAACTCATAATAAGTTCTGTTGCCTTGACTGATCTAAACTACTTTTTTTGTTAAAAGAATACAGAGATATATGCACTGTGTGTGTGTGTATTCCTATAATTACAGTGAAATTCAAATTAATTGTTTTGATTTTAAATATTTTCTCTCCTATCATTATCTGTTAATCCTTCCTATTCTTAGTGAAAATGAGTAAATGAGGACATATATTTTTTCAAAAATTGAAATAAACTTGTATGTAAATTATGGCAAAGCATCTACTCTAGAGTCTGGTATGAAACCATTAATATAAAATTCTTATATAGCTTTTTTTCAGAGTACTTTTAGGATTGAATTTCACAACTAGAATGCATGTGTGGATCAATGTTCCAGTCATTAAAAAAGCAAAGCTCTGTATTTGCATTTGGGCTTTGCTTTCTTGTGTTTACAGCTATTTATGAGTAAAAAAATAAAAATAAAAGTGCATGGTGGTAGTTTGTGGGCATTTAGCTGCTTCAGAAAGTGACAAAAAACTCAGTTTGTTTTACATTCAAGGATGAGACACTTTTACACTTCTATATGTAATCAAGTAGGGATATTTTCTTGAACATTTACTTACATATTTCTAAAGTATGACTGCCAGGTCAAATTGTGTGGAATTTTAAAATGACTTTTTTGTATGTGAATGGTATTTTGAAAATACATTGTAACATGTTTTATAAAATGGCATTTTTGGTATCATTGCAGCTCACCAAACACAATCCCACTCTTCTTTGTTTGAAGCCATTTCCAAGCCCTTCATGGGTCCAGTGGCTGCTGAGTCTGTTATACATGGTTCGTCATCATCCTGTGACAAATGACCCACTCCTGCAGGAACAGTGCTTATCCACTCATGACCTAATAAGCTTAGGGATGATCTACTTACCGTTGTTACCTGTCATGGTTTGGATCTGGAGTGTCTCCTGAAAGCCTCATGGACCTGTGATTTACTGTGAAGTGTTTGACTGGAAGGGATGGATGCTGGTTCTGCCTTTTCTCCCAGTCTTGTCTCTGTCCTGCCATGTTGCTGTGAGGACCTCGACCTCCAGAGCACTGGTCCTTCCTCTGGATGCAGCTGTGGCCCCACCATGTGATTCCACCATTTTTCAGCTGCTCACTTGTGAATGGACGATGACTTCCTGAAACTGTAAGCTAAAACACATCTTTGCTTTTCAAAGTTATGGATGTCAAGTATTGAGCCACAGTGATGAAAAAGTAACTAAGACAGAAATTGGTACCAGAGAAGTGGGGTCATTGCTGCGGCTTTACCTTACCATGTGGTTTGGAAGCCTTTGGGATGAGTTTGTGGGAGGAGTTTGGAAAGGTTTGAGGATTCTGGTAGCAGAAGTCTTGGAGTGCTCTGAGCTGAGCTTGATGGGGAATTGTGGGCTGTGCTCAGAAGACCAGAATGTTGGTAGAAGGATGGCTGTGAGGGAATCCAGCCCAAAGGAGAAAAGGTGGAGGCTGCAGCCAGCAGGGATGCTGTAAGGTTGGGGCCACCCATGAGTTTTGGAGTTTATACCTTGTCACTGTTTACCCCAGGTTCTGGACCCTGAGCTGCGGGATTTAACCCTTGCCCTTCTGGGTTTAGGACTTTTTGGTCAAATTGCCTTTTATCCTCTTATTCCTCCCTTTTGGAATGGGAATGTTATTGTATGTTGGAAGGGCTTGACTCTTGGTTTTCACAGTAGCTCAGCTGAAGATGCGACTTGCGTCTCAGAGGAGACTTTGGACTTGGACTTTTTATTTTTTATTTTTTAACAGTGCTAGAACTGTTAAGACTTTTATAACTCTTGGAAAAAAACTAGCTAAATGCCTTTTGCTTAAGAGAGTGAATGTGAGTCTTGGAAGTTCTGTTGGATTTCATGATGCTGGGTTTTTGGCTGTGATATAGTTTATCACACTAAGGATGTGTGAATCTGACCTTGGTGGTGCACACCTGTAATTCCAGCACTTTGGGAGACTAAGGCAAGAGCGTAGTAGCAAGCTGAAGTCCTTCTTGGACAAGTTAGTGAGACCTGGTCTAAGTAAATGAATGAATGGGGCTGAGGATGTAGTTTAGTGGTAAAGCACCACAGATACGTTTCTCATTTGGGGAGGAGGTGGGTAATATGTGAAGGTTTTCCTGTTTTACAGATGTGAAAGTGTTTTTTTTTTCTTTGAGTCAGTTGTCTGAGATATCATTTTAATATACTAATTCTTAATTACAGAAACATTTAAGATTGAAATTTCCCTTTGAACTACTTTAGGTGTATGCTATTATATAAAATTCTATAGTTGAATCATGCAAGGACTTTGCACTGAATTTTATTCCCAGGCAGTTCCTATCTTTTTTTTTATTACAAGTTTTTTTCTGGTTTATTAAGTTGACCAGGATGATCTCAAATTTGTGATCCTCCTGCCTCAGTCTCCCAGAGTGCTGGAATTACAGGTGTTGGCCACCATGCCCAACAGAAATTCTGTAAATTTAGCTTGCATATCATTTTTAATTAAGAGTTAAGGGCATTTATTTAATTTTAAGGCACTATTTTGATGTGTTTAGTTTTAAATTTTTCTCTGTTGTGATAAAGGTTATTATTTTTTCTCTTTTACCTTTCAGAATTCAATGTGACATTCCCTGTGACTTTCTGTATAGTTTTCATGTTTATTAAATAGTTTTCTTAAAGAAGGCATATTTTCTATTTTCAGGATTTAGCATTATATTTATCAAATATGTATACTTTGTTAATTATTCTTCTGAAGTGTTCTGTATTTTTGAACACTTGCTGTACCACTGACAGAGTCTAAATAAAGTCTACTCCCAGCATGCGTTCTGTCTGTTCACTACTACAGCTTTATCACACAGCTTTATGAACGTTGCCTCTAAGTTTCATTTTTTAGGTACTTATAATTTTATTACATAGTGTCCTCTCTTACAAAGATAGTCACCCATATTTTCTGTGGTTAATCATTTTGGATTGTGTCCCATCTTTTTATATTAAAAGCAGAAACTTTGCTCTATTTCATTTTCATTTGTTTTGTATACGTTTGCCCATATTTTAATTTGTAATAGACCACCTTTTGAGGAGTAGGGTGATACTGTGCCTCTTCTGGGGAGGAGGGTGATACTGTGCCTCTTGGACATTCTTGTTTGGTCCATGTTTTCCAATTATCCTCTCCTGCCATTCATTAGAAAAAAGGATACTCAAAGTTGTATTTTCTACCATTGTTGTTACTGCTTCCACTGTTACTATTTTACTATAATTTTAAATTGACACACTTCCTCTATAATATTACTTTTATTTTTTTCTCCTGATTTCCTATTTTTCCTTCTGAAATACTCTATATTTGTTTTATGGGGAAGTAATATGTGGAATTGAATTCCTTCCAAGACCTTCCAATAATAACATAGATAAAAATTGTTAGTGATATTCTGAAACAAGTAGTTGGGACAAACGGGATGTCCAGAATAAAAGCCATTATTTCAGCACTCTATCTGTTAAAGTCCTTTCCTTGGAGGGAAATGTGTTCAGGTCTTTGCTCAGTATTCAAAGAAACTACTTAGGAATTTCTCTCTGGTTCCTTCTACTTCTTGAACATCACGCAACTTTGTGGTTCCCAATAGATCTCTGGTATTAGGCTGCTGTAACACAGCATCACTCCTCAGCAGCAATAGGGAGCAGAAACTTGCTTTGGTGATGGTTGGTAAATTTGTCACCTGAAGACATTAATTCATGTATTATGAAAAGCTAAGCATTTATTGTGCTAAGACCATAGGTAACTGAAGCTGTTTTTCACGCACACGTGAGCTCCAAAACACAGATTAATTTTTTGAAAAATGTATGTGGAAGATCTTCCTAGGTTAAGATTACAGATTTTTCTCTCAAATTTACTGTGTAACATGTTTTACAAAAATTATGGAGAATACATAATATGATTCTTTTAACTTAAAAAAATTCTGCTGTTACCCTGGCTGGAAGTCTTGCATCAAGAAAATTTTTATGCTGGGTGAGAATCCTATCAATTTAAATATTTGTATCCATAATGACATTCTCATCTTGACATATTAATGTCAATGGTATGTTAATTCTTGATGTTTTCATCCTTTTGTCATTTAATTAATTGTTCCTTTCTAATTTAATTAAATGTGTACTGTCATAAGACTAATTATATCATATTTCTGAGTGATTTGATCTGTGAAATGACTTTAAAATGTATCGTACTTGCTTTGTTTTGCCTGGAGGGAAATTCATGATAGGAAAGGATACATTAATATCTCAGCAAATACAAATTAGAGTAAGAGTTTTTTCTTAGCATCAACTTCATTTTTAGTGATTAGCTTGTGGAAGGAGATTTATTTTTTAAAGAATATTGAGGGAATAGAAGTTACAGAATATAAGCATTGAGTGGTTTTGGAGCTTATAAATGTTGTTAAAGAATCTAATTTGATTGCTTGACACTTTGACTCTCCTCCAGGGAATGCTAGGATAGCTGTGGTTTCCTCCTTTTTTTTTTTTTAAACCAAACTTTGAATTTGCTGTGAGTAGAAAATGTATCTTCTTAAAATTTTGACTTTGAAATTTTCATATAACAACTTAGATATTGATATGCATGCAGGCATATGTACTTACGTGTACACACTCATGGTATTAAAACATTCTTTAAAAAATAGGAACTAATTATAGAATCATAAGGTCGGATCTTAACAACATGGCTGTAGGGCCATATTGCAACTTGCAACATTCTGGGCAATGTCCTTGACTTATGGAAACCTTGAATTATTATTGGCCTATGACAGTTCTAACAGTAGAGTTGCAGAATTGCTATCAAGATTATGTTAACTAAGTTATGTGAAATACCCGAAAGAGTATGTGACATAAAGTCTGTACTTTGTAAAGGAAACTGTTACATCATTATTATTTTTACTAACAATGTGTTTTGGATGTCACAATTTACCTCCTTCAAGATCATGTGTTCATTAAGAACACATTGTACCCTCATTTTTGAATGTTGATTTTATAACCTTTAATATTAGAGTTAAAACTGATTTATAGAGCAACGTTACAGTACACTTTACGTTTTGAATTTGACTTTGACTTTATTTTTACCAGTGAATATTTTACTTTCATATAATTTTTTATGTTTGTAATTAGTGTTCTTTCATTTCCACTTGAAGAACTTACTTTACTGCTTCTTTTGAGGCAATCCTAGTGATGATAAACTTCTTCAGTGATTGTTTGGGAAAGTATTTCTACTTCAGTTTTGAAGAACAACTTTGGTAGTTAGAACAACTTTGGAGAATTCTTTGTTAGAAGTTGTTTTTTTCAACAAGCTGAGTGTATCATTTCACTCTCTCCTGGGTCTGCAGAATATCTGCCAAGAAATTCACTTGTAGCATTATAGAGATTTTCTTTTATGTGAGATTCTTTTCCTCTTACTGCTTTTTAGACTCTTTCTTGACTGTGCCTGGTGGTGCAGGCTTGTGATCTCAGCACTTTGAAGTGCCCAGGCAGGAGAATACAAGTTCAAGTCCAACCTGGGCAACTTAGTGAGACCATATCATGCAATCAAAAATAAAAGTGGTCTGGGGACCGTTCAGTAGCAAGGCCCTGAGTTGGATTCCCAGTGCCACAAAACAAAGAAAGAAACAAACAAAAACAAACAGAGAATGTATAAGAACAACACATGAGACACTTTGTTTTTGATATTTTGATTATAATATATATGAATAGATTTTTACATGGCTCGGAACTGTTTGGAGCTGCATTAGCTTCCTGTACATGGATTTTTATATCTTATACTACATTTGGAAAATTTACAGAGGTTATTTTTTATGGTTTTTCTACTTTTGTGTTCTGCTTATTCTGTGACTCTCACAGTGTATATATATATGTTTATGTCATGGTGTCCTATGAGTCTCTTCTTTCTTCAGCACTTTTTGCCTTTTTTTTCTCTTCTGAAAGATAATTTCTAAAGACTTGTCTTTGAGTTTGCAATTTTTTTCTTGATCCTGGTGTCAGAGTTCTCTGTTGCAGTTTTCATTGTTTTCTTGAGCTCAAGTATTTGTGTTTATATTCTCCCTATGATTTCTGTCATTGTTTTTTCAAGGTGTAGAATAACAGGATATTTAGAAACAAGGGGTTGAAGGGTAAAAGCACCCACTACCTGAGAGGGAGGCGGTCCTGAGTAGGTTATTCCCTCAATTGGTTGAATGTCTCATTTTGTTCCTGATGTACTTGAGTTGTCTGTCTTTTTTTTTTTTTTTGTCTCCTTTTTCTGGGGATAGGGGTGGTGCTAGTGATTGAATTCGCAGACTCACACTTGCTAAGTGAGCGACCACTGGACTACACTCTCAACCCTATCTGTGTTCTCTTACATCTCATTGACCTCTGTTACAGTTTCTTTTTAGGAAATCCATTTATTTGGAGCCAATGACTGGAGAATTATGGTTTTTTTTGTTGTGTTATTTTCCCTTATACCCTGTGTTTCTTGTGATTAGTTTATGTCTGTTTGTTAAATGGAGCAATCATTTCTTGGATTAGTGAGGAGAGTTTTCATGTGTTGGTTAATGTGGTGGTTCTAGGTAGGTGGGTTGTAGTGGTTCTGTTTCTTAATGTTTTTCTACACTGATGTAGTCTCTGGGCAGCTCTGTCAGCTGAGGTCAGCTTCAGTGAAAACTGTAGGGTTGTTGGAAGCCAAGATTGTTGGTACTTGTGGGAGTGTCCTGTTGGGTTCCTTGATAGTGGAGGCTACTGGGCAGTCTATATTTTTTATTGTTTTCCTGTGGGAAAAGTTTTGGCTGAGTGGATTCTTTTTTTTTTTTTTTCTTAGAATTTGAGGTAGGGTCTTGCCCTGTAGTTCAGGCTCATCCTGAACTCAGTATGTAGCCAAAGCTCGCCTAGAACTCATGGTAGTCCTCTTGTCTCAGCCTCCCAAGTGCTGGGATTACAGAAGTATACCACCATACTCAGCTGTTATGTGGTTCTGGGAAATTGAACCCAGGACCTCATGCTTCCTTAGCAAGTGCTCTAATCACTGAGCTACATTCCCTGAGAAGATCATTGCTCTCAAATATATGATAGTCTGTAGCTAACTGCTTCAGAGCTATGTTCCAGGGTAGGAATACTGTAAGTGTCTGAAGAGCCTGAGACACAGACTCAAAATCTCAGAGAAATTCTATAGAATCTACATCTGAATGTTTAGATGTACTTGCTTAGCCATAAGCATTTGCAGATCACTCATAGATCGAGGATTCAAGACTTGGCATTACTGGCTATAGAAAGCAGTAGTAGCCCTGGACCCCAGTGATTAAATGTAATAGGAAAATGGCCCTAGTGATGCAAGGTTATTCAGGGTGATTTAAACTCTTGAAATGATGTGAGGCCATGGAAGCTTGGTCTCTGTGTCACAGGGCACAGCAGTATTTAGGCTCTGGAAATGGCATGGACCCGAGAAGAAGGGCGCAGCAAAGTTGGTGACCCTAGCTCCTGAAATGGCATGGCATTTTGCTTGGTTCCTGGGAGCTGGATGCACCAGAAATTTGGGTGTTGAAATTGGTGAGAAATAGCTGTGACTCAGGCTCCTTGACTTTTTTGTTTTTTGTTAACTTCACAACCCTAAAATAAAATTCTCATAAGCTAATTCATGGTTATTTATTTTTCTCCTTCATGAAATGTAGATTTTGTTCTACAGTTGGTTATATCAGGGTACAGACTGGTTTCTTATTACGTATTTCTAAGTGTCTCATAGGGCACATTTATTGTACCTGAAATCTACTTAGGTGGTGGCGAGTCACTGGCCACACAAGGAGTATTAATAGTTGTGCTAAGTTTTGACCAGTGGATTTTTTTTTTTTCCATACTAGTGATTGAAATCAAGGCCTTGCACATTCTAGATAGGCACTCTACCACTAACCTACATCTCCAGAACTTACTGAATTTTGAGGCAAGGTCTTACTGAGTTGCCCAGGTTGGTCACTAGCTGAGAATTCTCTTGTCTCAATCTCTTGTTTCTTTGATGACAAACATGTTCTACCTCTTGACACACACTCTCTCTGTCTCTCTCTCTTCCTTTTTCTCTCTCTATCTCTATGTGTGTTTTGTGTAAGTCTTAAATTCCTGGATTTTGCAGTGAGCTATATCTCCTGAACTTCCTTTATAAGATTTTAATTTTTCTGTTTTGAGTCAAGGTATCTTTAAGTTGCCAAGTTGCCCCAGGCTGTGCTTGAACTTTCAGATGTCCTGCTTCTACATTCCAGAGTGCTAAGATTATAGGTGCTGAATTGTCTTTTTTTTTCCTTTGTGTTTCCAGTGACTACACCCCAATTCGATACTCATTCTTCAGTTTATTTTCCTGATTCTCATAATTGACTTCCTTATCTACAATTCTTCCATTATTTAAGTATTCATTTACATATCAAATATTTGTCAGTGTCTAATAAATGTTGAGTACCATCTAACAAAATAGATATGATCCTGGTCTCATGAGATTATTGTGTAATGAGATAAAGACTCATTAAATTTCCATATACACCCAACACACCATCATACTTCGCTCCTATTTCTCTTTAACATAATAGTTATTAGAAGTTATTTATTTTTCCTGGAATAGAGTTTGGGGGATTGTTTAGCCTGAAGTTCACAGTCCATTATTACGTGACCACAGACTTAATTCCTAGCTTCTTCTTACATTGTTTTCTATCCTGCTCTTCTACACATTGGACATCTACACGTCTCTGAAAACCACCTGTGCTTCATTGCCAGGCAGGATTGGGCTGTTATTTTTTTCTTCTCTCACCACCAGACTTTCCTGAGGTCCTCAAAGGTCCATTTCAAATGCCACTTGGACTTCTTGCAATGTTTTTAGATCTGAACAACTCAAAGTTAACCCTTTCTCTTCTTGGAAGCTGGTAGAGTTCCATGGAAAGTCTAACTTTTCTTTTAGCAGAGTTTAAAAGCTAGAAATGCAGGAACACCACTTGTATTTGTCAGATCATAGAAGGAAACAGATGGTACACTAAGATGTGAAGAATTTGATGAGAGTTTATTTGTAGAAAGAACAATTATAAAGAGTTTGTGAAGCAATCACAAGATATACTGAGAGAAAATGTGGCCAAAGAGGGAAGCAGTTACAATTCCTATAGGGTAGAAGAAAGGGGACTGACATTTCCAGAGTGACTTTTTAAGGTCAACATCTACTATGAGAGGGACTTTCTGAGCATGGACTTGCACAGGTGACCTGTAGAGCTAGAACTTAAGACTTGGAGCATACTCTGGTGGTCTAGGCCTGAGGCATAGGGAGCAGCAGTGGCTTAGGCCCCAGGGATTAAAGCACAGCAGCAGCATAGCTCTGGATATAGAAGCCACTGTGATGGCTTAAGTCCTGAGAATGGAAGGATGCCTTGGCATCCTGGTTCCATGGGCGGACGGTATCGCCAGCCTTAGGCCTTGAGAATGGCTGGCCACTCAGGTCGTGTGCAGAAGGGCACAGTGCACAAGTGAATGTACAGGGAATGAATGAGAGGATTAATTCTCCTTTTGTCTTGTCTCTTTGTGGTCTTCTGCAGGCTGAAAGCAGTGGGAAGCCTGTGAGCATTGGAATTTACTGAATGCAAGTATGTTTATGTATCACAGACAGAGAACAGAGTGGAAGAAAAAGTACTTTTGGAGTAGAAAGTAAGTAAAAGTTTTCATCAAACAACGTGTCATCATTTTACATGTTTTTATACCTGAGTTGAGTCTAGCTTGTTTGAGCATCAGAAACTGTTTCAGGCACTGTGTTTTTACATATGTTGTACCTTTTATTTCAACATAGATTAAACCACTAGGGAAAATTTTTCCTTTATTTTGAAATAATTATTTTTGTTAAGCTTTAATCCCTAAAGTGAATGATGATTCAGAGACTTCTGTGGCATATCAGTTCCTGGCCAAACTTTTGTTTTGGCTACATAAGTATGTGTAAGTTGATATGAACACGTATATGTATTTATACACATATGCATGTATATGGAGATGCAGATCTACCTGTTGATAAGTCTGTAACAATGATCTAGCCACAGTGAAATGTTTGATGTTAGGCTGGAGGAAGACTTTGGTATTATAATGCTAATTTGGATACAAAGAATGATACCAATACACTGTTCATATGAAACATTTTTACACTTATGCTAACATTAGAAGAATTGTAATAGTCTCTTCCAAATGGGAGGTACTTTTTTTGGAGACAGGTTTCACACTGTTGCCCAAGCTATCTGGAACTCACTTTGTAGCACAGGCTAGCTTTGGATTCACAGCAATCTTCCTGTCTCAGCCTCCCCTGGGCTAGAATAACAGGCATGCATCATGCCTGGTTTATGTGGTCCTGGAGAATCGACCTCAGGGCCTTCACTTGCTAGGCAAGCACTTTAGCCACTGTACCATTCCTACACCCTAAGGCACATTTTTTATTAATATTTTTTAATAACTTTGTATTTGAGTTCATCAAATTCAGAAATTGCCTTAAATGCAAATATGACATTGCCACTGTAGCTAGTTGTTTAAACATTGGAAGGTGAATAATAGCAAAGATATTTGTAATGAAAGAAGCCACAGGAAATTTGCCGGTAGATATGCTCATGTAGTGGCAATAGTGGGATGAGAATGACTCTTCAGAGACAATGAGGCACCTGCCTCAGTGCTTCAACCAAACTCCTGCATTTCAGTGAGTGGAAGAGACAAGATTGACCTTCTTCCCTGGACTGAAATGGAAGCCTTTATGCTATAAATGCAGGCAGAGTACCTCAAATAAATTCCTAGGGTTTTGATCTCAAACCCTAATCAGAAAGTTATTTCCTAGTACAGGTTTTTGTCATATATAATTATCCAGTGACATTGAATTTGCTTTGTTTTAGACATTTAAGGCAGATTAAACTCATGTAAATTAGGCCTCCCCCTCTTCCCCCACCTTGTGGTTCGTTGAATGTAAATATTTAAACAATAAACCATCAATAGCACCTCTCTGGCTTCTGGGGAAAAGATCTGTTCTTCCATCGCAGTGACCAAGAGTTGATTTTCATGAACCTCCTAGTTTTCCACTGATGAAAATTTAAGCAGCTTAAATCTTTCCTACAAATTACTAGGTCATTTAAAAATAAATTGGGCTCATTTTAATCTAATTCCTAATGCACAACTGCCCGGGGAGTTATTTTCAGCTCCGTTTGTTGCAGTTTGCAATTATCATGCTCCCTTAAAGAAAAGAAAAGTAGCAGGACTATATTTTCTGGGAATTACCAGTGATCTTTCAGAGAAACTCATATTTAAGATGAGTAATGGAAGAAATGAAAGACAGAAGGGTAATGAGGCAGGCTTGAAAAGAGCCAGCAAAAACTAGAAATAAATGATGAAGGGATGTACTGCAGGTGCTAACATTTTACCTGCTTAAAGGTAAAAGAAAGGTCCTGGGTCTGGAAGTAATGACAATTAATGTGAATAATTGAAAGGACTTGGTGATTTTCTAAGCCTGCTGAGTATTTGATTCTATGAGCCCATGATTCTAAAAGCTACCAACAGAGTTTGACTATTTCCAATTCCAAGAAACCAAGGCTTGTAGGCCTGGTTTCTGAAATGAGCAGTGTAATTCAGCCATTGATTAAGCCAGAGGGAATTGTTTTGAGTCATAAATGCCAGATCATAAATTCAGAATTGATTTCTTGCTCTTCTGAGTTCTATACTTTGTAATAGTGTTGGCATTACAGGAATCATTTTTCTAGTTCAAGTGGAAGCGTCTATCTCGAATACCCTACACAGCGTTGTTAGGTGCACTTGGGTAGAAGCACCTCCCAGGTGTAAATTTGAGACTGTAGAAAGATGGAGGAAGGACAGATGATGTTTGGTTTGCGAAGTGCGAGGTAGAACACTCTGAAAAATCTCTGTGGCAAAAGTAGCATTTGATGTTCTCAAGCGTCTTCCATTTGTCTGTAAAAGCCTCCATGCTGTTGGACTTTATTGATGCATAGTATTCCATTGTGTATAAATACCACAATTTGTGTATCCACTGGTTTGTTGATGGGTATTTTAGTGACTTCCATATTTTAGCTATTGTTAGTTGTGCAGCTATGAACGTGGCTATACATATATCTCTGTTGTGTGTTGTTTTGCCCTCTTTTGAATATAATCCCAGGATGGGTGTCGCTGAGTCAGAAGCAGAAGGTGAAACATGGAATGGTCTCTCTGATATGAGAATCTCAGATCACAACTCATACAGAACTTAAAACGAAAAACAAAGTGAAACAGGGGAGTAGCGTGGGGGAAGAGGGAGGGAGAGGAGAGTAGGGGGAGGGACAGAAAGAGAGTAAGAAAGCCCTTGTCACCTTGACAAGATACATATGTGCACAAAATGCTCAACTCCATTGTAAACCTTGAATTTTGCACGTGTACATGTCAATAAAATGGGAAAAAAGTAGCATTTGACAGTGTATTCTTTGGCTTTCTGTTACTGTAGCAAATACCTGAGATGAACCAACCTCTAAAGGAAAAGTTTACTTTGTTCACAGCCTTGGAGGTTTCAGTGCATGATTGGCTGGATGAATTGCTTTTAGGACTCTGGTGTGGGTGTGGGCAGCACATTATAGCCTGAGCATGTGGAGGAGCAAAGACTTTAGCCTCAGGATGAGAGAGGTAGAGTGTTAGAGGAAGAGACCACAGTTGGTTTTCTGGGCCTATGAGGACCTAAAGACTTCCTCTTAGGCCAGTCTTAAAGTTTCCACCATTTCCCAGGATCGCCAAGCTGGGTACCAAGCCTTAAGTGAGGAATCTGTGGGAGATGTCTCACACCCAAATTTTACCAGCAAGAAAGATTGATCAAATTGAGCAGGGTGAGGATGTGATTGCAGTGGACATTTAGACTAATTGAAATAGCCGAGGAAAGGTGAGTCATATGTTAGAGTTTGACAAGAAACTCGGCTTTGGGCAGGGAACTAGTGGGCAGTGCAATTGTGCAGCAGGTAAGCCAGATGGTGGAAGGCCTGACCGATGTGTTTGAATTTTTTCCTGTGGGCAGCAAGGAATCATTAAAATCACTTGAAAACCAAAATACTAAATCAGTTAAGACAAGACGGGGAATCACTTTTATTCTTGCAAACTCTTTTGAATAAATAGCATTATGTTGTTTTGCCACTTTGGCATTTTAATGAAGGCTTTTAATTTCCCTTTCCCCCAGTTTGGAGTGAACATAAGGAGCTGTACTTCTAAAATAATATTGACATATGAGTAGCCTTCCACAAACATAAAAGAGGGTAATTAGCAAACATATGTTTGATTCAAATTTAGGTTAAAACCACTTGCAAGTACTTACAAGAGAATACCTTACCCTTTAGATGGTGAACAGCTAATCAACAAGTCTTACTTTATGCAAGGTCTTATGAATCTCATGTAGTTTTCTCAGTGTATCTGAGATGAAAATGATGACAATAATAAAAAAGCAAGTATTTCCAATTATAACTGAAGTACCTTACATATTGTATCATTAATCTTTAAAAAACATAAGTTAGACATTATTGTTATAGCTCCATTTTAAGGATGAAGAGATTGAAACACAGAGAAGCTAAATATTGTATTGGTCACTGCATACTAGTGAATAGCAGAGCTGAAATTTAGCACAGATTTTGGTTCCAGAGCCCATACTCTGAAGCATTTCTTCAAGATGCCCCATATGTTTAGCAGGAAGTATAAGGTATGCCCTGGAAATGTAGTCACTATGGAAAAATAAGTAAAATAACATATAAATTTTCCTAGAAAGAGTAAACTACAGGATTTCTAAATGTGCTTTTAACACATAGTGTCTAGAAATCAATTACCCTTCTTGTGACTTGCAGGAAGTGGAAAATTATTCTTTAGTACTCATTACACATTTGGAAATTTGCTTAAAATTTTGTTAAATGTATCTTTGGTAGGATGATTGGATGCTTTGAGATTTTAATATAGAGGAATGATTGGTGTCAAGCTGGACAGAGTCCTCTAACAATGACTGTAATAAGTGAACAGTTTTCAAAATCCCACCCAAGCATGGAAGGCATACTGTTCTTCAGTGCTTTTATTATAGCTCAAGTAAAGTTCCAGCATCAACATCTTACAACAGATTGCTACTCACCCCCTTTTCTGACTCTTCCATTTCTTCTTGAATGAATTTTTCAACCAATGAACTATTGTTCTTTCAAGCTAGATAATTTTGTCCTGTGTACTGTAGAACATCATCAGTAGCCCTGTCTTCTTCCACTAGATGCCAGTAGCATCACTCTAGTTCTGACAATCAGAACTGTTTCCAGACACTATCAGCGATTCCCCAGGGAACAAATCACCCCAGTTGTGCACACATTCTCTTCCTCTACCAAGCAGCAACTGTTGCCTTGAATCAGTCCTCCTGGGCCAGCAGGAGATTTTGGCTCCTAGAGTAAAACAAAAGTTTTTCACTTAGAGTCAGTGTCTCTGGATTTGGCAACCTCCTGAAACTTATCAAAAAGTGGTTTGTGTATGTGGCCTTTTCTTAGAAGAGTCTTGGTTTTCAATAAATTCTCAAAAAGATTTGAGGCTTTCAAAGTGATGGTGATTTATTTCTCATGAGAGTGCTGTGGATGATCACATATCAGCAATTTTAATCTTGATAACTCATCCTGTTTATAGTCTGAGACTAAGACATTCATTCTGGTTAGGGTGCTAATACTGTGCAGACACAGGTTCATAAGAATTGGTCTTGTCCATAGCGTACTCTAGGCCTGTTTTAACAAGGATACTGCCAGTGAAGAAGCAGTAGGTTGTGTTCTGTCTGTGGGGGGAATGCAGGTGTATTGGCTCTCCGATGGCATAGGCAAGTGAGTTGGCAGTTGCCATGGCAACTGGGGTGAGTGTGGGAGACTTCATCTTTGATTATGATTCCTGTAATCTTGAGGATTTGGAATAAATGACACTAGCCCCAGAGAGGGATTCTGGATGACAGTAAATACATATTGCAAATGCTTTTTTCTCCACTTCCAAGCATTTTTGTCTTATCACTACACAAAATTCTCAAAATAAAGGCAGTCGACTTACATAAAGGGCAGATAGATGGCACGGTATGTGTTCAAAAGTGAAACAAATTCAAATTCTAGAATCTAAAAGCTTTAGAAGACCAGGAGAATCCTCTGGATGCCAATTCTCTGGAGGAAGCCTCTTTCAGAATTTAAAACTGTGGAATTTCACACTGGGATCCGTATTGGTTTATTTTCCTTTTTTCCCTCCTTGGAATGGGTTCACGATTATGAACAAGTCTTCTTCTCATTTGATTTTGGTTACTAGTCTTAGTGATGAAAGTAATGTGGTCTAGAGATATGATACTGAAATGTGGGCTGCTTTCCATTGATGAATTCCAGGGGATTTCATTGCTTAATCCAATGTAATTCACATGCATTACAAATATCTTCAGTTCTTTCAAATAAGCACCTTTTAAATTTGTGACTCTTTATTATAAATTACAACCATGAGCTGCCTGTTTGTAAGTCACTGAATAATGTACTGAAAGTTTCTAAACTTTGCTGCTTGTCTTAGTACTCTGAACTAAATCCTCGTTTTGAACCCCCCCCCCACCCCAATAAATATGTTGAAATCCTAATTTCTACTCTGATGATATTTCAAAGGGTGAAGCCTCAAGCGGGTAATTGGATCATGAGTGTGGAGCCCTAATGAGTGGAATTGGTGTCCTTATAATAAGAATATGAGGGGTTTGGGAGGCAGCTTCGTGGTAGAATATGTGCATAATGTGCGTGAAGCCTGGGATTTGATCACCAGCCCCTAAGTCAGTCAATGAATAAATAGGTGAAGAGACACAGAATTGTCCCCTTTCTCTGCCTTACCCTTCTTCTTATTAGGCCATGGCAAAAAGTGACTACTTGCAAACCTGAAAGTGTGCTCTCAAAAGACATGGAATGTGCCAGTACTTGGATTTTGGACTTTCTAGCTTCTAGAAAGAATTGAGGTAAATAGCTTTCTGTTGCTTATGTCACCAAGCATTTGGTATATCTGTTATAACAGCTTGAGCTGAGAATGTTACATAGGGGCAGGTGTTTAGCCTTCAGTCTCAGTTTCTCTACTTGTCAAGCAGGGTTAATATAATTCACCTAATGAGATTGTAAAAAGCTTTAAAGAATTTGTTCCCTTCTTCTCTTGCTTGACCCTGAACCTCTAATTTTTCTTCAATGTTCTTTTCAATATCCATATCCAGACTTATCTCCAACTTTGGAAATAAACAATTAATAGGTGCGATTAAAAAATTCTTATGTCTAGGTGATCAAATTTGTTTCTGTGATGTCATGTATGCATTTAGCATGAAACTACAGTAGACCACTGCAGATGTTCTCATTTTAGAGATGAGGAAAGAGAGTAAATGAGAATAAACATCTAAAATTCGCAGCTAGGAAGTGCCAGTGCTTGGGTTGAAACTTAAGTGCTCTTTGTATCCTCTTCTGTTTTTAACTGCTTCCCAGCTCTCTCAAATTAAGCACACAAAACAAAACAGAACAAAAGAAAAACCAGACACAAGTGGTGGAAAATGGAGCAGATTTCTGTCATCCAGAAAGAATGAGGTAAAAAATTGATCTGAATGAGAGAAGTGAATCAGATGTTTGAAAAGTCATTACTGTTCACTGGTTCCTCTGATCTGTGTACAGACCTTCTGGAAGAGATTATAAAGTAAACAACTATTCCATATTAAAAATAACTTATTATATGAGGGAAGAAAGGACAAAAGAACTTCCTGTCATTTCCATTGTTGTGAAAAGGTTGCTTTTAATCTTACCTGGCTAAGGAGATGGGTTAAAACATCAGTACACAGACTTAATAGCTTCTAGTCACTAAGTGGAGGTCTCTTCTAGTTGTTCTGTTTGGGTCTTTTCCTTTCTCTTCTGCTCTGCAGATGCTCTAGAGAGGCATCCTACTCTTTAGAATTTTGGGAAAATGTGTAGTAGGATGGATTTTCAAAGTATGGATCGTGGAGATGTAGGGTAATGAAGCAGAATAAAGTTGGAAGTACTGTTGCTCCTATTCCTAAACCGCAGTTGAGAAGTCTATGAGCATTCAGAACTCTCTATTCCTCAATATTTCCGATGCCTTTTCCCTTGTTTTTTGTTCTGTTTCAGAAGATTCATGGCATCACACCTGGAGTGGGAATCTACAAGCGATAAGGAATTCTATCACAGGCATATTGCCAGAATACTTTTAAAATCTGTAGGTTTTAGTCACCCACACTGAATATTCTCAGCTTTTCTGTGTAGTTTGTGTGGCTTGGGGTGGGGTAGGTGAGACATCAATGATGCCTGGAGTAAAATACTGTTTCACTTTTATACCCAAATCAGCGCAAATTGAAATACACCTTTCCAGACTGAGCATACCAAGGATTTGAAGCTTGAAACCACCTCTGTCTCTTTTTCTCTGTCTGTCTGTCTGTCTTTCTCCCAAATCTGGTAATTTTAATTAGAATTAGGCCATTATTTTGATATTTCTTCTTTGTCTTATTTGGTAAGAAATCATATGGATATCCCTTAACCTGACCAGAATCAATAATTTGAGGGCTGCCTTATGAATCTGCAGAGAACTTTACTGACCTTGTAAATACCAGGTAGCGGCAAAATGTTTCTACTCATCTGACTTATTACTGTCTTTGCATTCAAAGACTAATGATTTTAAAGGTCATAAAAATATTTCAGTCAACTTCTAGAAACTTGTCAAGTTTGAGAAGAATATTCTGTGTGCACAAAGGTCACATTTTAGGGGAGGTAAGGTTAGAATAAATGTATTTTCTGGAAAGGGTGTTGAGGGTCACTTTGAGAAAATCATACTTCACATGCATTAAGCATCCTGTGTGTAACTGCAGTTTTTCCTCTTGGCTATTGCTTCTTTAGTAATGACAGGTAGGCCTCCTGTCAGTAGTTTTCCTTTGCTGGACTGTGTGTATCTGACCACCTCTAGGCGTGTTGTGGGTATAGCATGTCCATTCTAGGCTGCATTGGTTTAAATAGAAATGTTAAAATATGGGGTAGAACCCAGGCAAGGCAGCTTCCAGGTTAGTCTATGGAGGTTTTGTGGAAATTACCAGATCTTGTTGGTTTCTTTTTCTCTCACAGTGGATACAGTGGATAGATGCTAGTTACTTTGTAGGATTGCTACCTTGTAGGATTGCTTTATAGATGGGATATAATCTATATGCATTCTCTTTTCTATAATGCATTGCAACTATACTTTTTTCTATTTTGCAGTAGTGGGAAGTGAACGTGGGGCCTTCATTCTGAGCCATATCTCCAGCTACTTTTCTTTTATTTTGAGACAGGGACTTACCTAGTGGCTAAATTACCCAGGCTGGGCTCGAACTTGGAATTCTTCTGCTTCAGATTCCCAGAGTGCTGGGATTAACCATCTATGCAAGTTTTGAAGGCAACATTTGTCTGGCTAGTGATGGTTTCCTTGGAGCTGATCCAGAACTCTTGGGAAGGGAATTAATAAATATCTAACTGTGTGGGCCGTAATTTTTGATATTATAAAATAATATAAAACATAATACCTGTTTTAAGTGTTCTTGTTATGTGGTAGTAGTGGTAGTCATGTTCCAAGCACTGGGAGACAGTGTGGGGCAATTGTGTTTGATGATTGTGGGTTCCATATAGACCAGAGTGTATGGAGTGTATAGCGGGAAATATGACTGGTAAGTTAGGTTAAGACTGAGCTTAAAAGGCATTAGATGAGGGCTAAGATTTTGTACATCCATTTCTATAGGTAAAAGACGGCTTTGGGTAGGTTTCATGAAAGACATTTAGAATTGCAGGTAGGACTTTAGGAAGATACATGAAGTTAGGGAGACTAGTTTCCCTTTATGCTCAGTCTTGAATTACCACCACCTTGGATAAAGTCTGAAATATAGCAGTAGTAGTAATATGAAAATTAAGTAGGTATGTGAATTAGTGAAACTCTACAATAGATGAACTAGAGTGGGGAGATAGGGATTCTGGTCCATTGAGCACTTATTCTAAAAGTGTAGGGATGAGATGAGGCCTGGTTTGGTATAGAGAAATTAGAATGAGGTCACCTGGTTCACAAATGAGAAACAGGGATTGGTGATTGGATATGGAAGTGAATATTAAATACGTGAATGAAAGAGTCTAAGGTTGAGAACCAGATTAGAGATTAATGGAATTATAGTTTCTCACTGACATTGATTTAGACTGTTGGAATAAGACCCTATTAGGACCTGGGAATGTGGCATTCGAGCTGATGGCAGAGTCGGCAAGGAGACGTGGACAGGACCTGTACTCATATGGTGACTCTGCTTGAATGTGGCGTTCTACTAAGGGTGGTATTGGGTAAGTCAAGGAATTGGAGTCTATACAGTTGACTTAAATTCATTGTTCCCATAACACCACACAGGACCAGAAAGAATAAGATCAATGTGTAGAAGCATCAGGCCAATATAATTGGAGCAGTGTCCAAAATGCTTAGGCCAGAGAAAGAAAATATAACAACTTTCCTTTCTTCTTGTGGGTGACATAGGTATTATTTTTTGAGGGCAAAAAGGGAGTGGAAGAAAATTGGAATACTATTATTTGGATTTAAATCTTAATGATGCTTTTTTCATGCTTTCTGAAATGTAATATCATCTAGTATTTAAAGTTATGGACTTCAGAATACCAACATATTGGTACAAATTCTGGGTCTACCACTTACAAGCCATGTGACTTTGGGAAAGTTATTTAAGTTCCCCATGCTTTAGTTTCTTTCCTTCCTTCCTTGAACATGTATTAGCACATACTAATGGGGTTCAGTATGATTGTTATGATTTGGATCTGGGATTCCCATCAAAGCCTTGGGTATTTGGATGTCATGGAATAACTGCAAAAACACATGCTGTTGGAAGGCGTGGCCTGTTTGTAAGGGGTGGACACTGTAATAGTACACACACTACTCTGCCCTCCCTTCCTGTCTCCGCTTCCTTTCTGCCAATCCAATAACAGCTTTTTCCACTAGGCTGTTACCAGGTGCTTCTGCCTTTGCCAGTTGCCCATGAGTGGGCTGAGATCTTTTGAAACTGTGAGCTAAATAAATCTTCCTTCCCTTAAACTGTGGATGTTGAGTATTCTATCTGAACAAAGAAAAAGTAACTAAGACAGAAACTGGTACCAGGCAAACGGAGTCATTGCTGTGACTTTATCCAGCAGTGTAGTTTAGAAGCCTTTGGAATTGGCTACTCTGAGAAGTTTGGAAAGATGCAGAAATGCTGCCTAGAGAGCCTTAGAATGTTGAAAGCTGAGCTTGATGGGCAATTCTGTTACGAGCTCAGAAGACAAGAATGCTGATATAAGTGTGATTGTGACGGCTAGGCTCAAGAGGTTTCAGATGGAAACAGGGACTTAATTGGCAATTGGTCTAGAAACTATGTATGCTATGCCTGGCAAAAAAAGTACAAGAGCATTTTTGTCTTGTCCTGAGATTTTGCCTGAAGCTCTCATTAAGGGTGATGGTCTACTTAATCTGGAATAGTAAATTTTAAGGCAGCCCAGTGTTTATGCTGTCAGATGTGCACAGTTTGTGGCTGTTAGCCAACTCTGTGGCAGAAAGTAGGAGGAAATGATAGAGGAAAAATATGTAAAATGTTTATGATTTTGCCAGCCTAAAATGTACTGCAAAAATGGGGCAAAGCCAACAAAATTGTTAAAGAGATTAATGTGAAAAAGAAGCCAAGTACTTAGAATTAAGCCTATGAAAAAGATGCCTTGAGAGTGTCTTAGGAATCACGAAGACCCACTCTTCACCAATTATAGGATAGGAAAGTAAGGGGCTTTGCTTTAAAAGATGATCTTCAGGATATCCTGCAAGGCCACTTAGAAAAACAATCAGACCAAAACAAGTATTAAACCAATCACGGCAAGGTTAAATTCTATAGTTCTGTGCCCTGCTCTTTGAGTGAACTTTGGTGAGATGTGAGCTCTGAAGGGCTTAGCTGACCTTGTCCTCTCAGCATTGCCTCTGGCAGCAACCTCCATGGCTTGGACTGGCCCTTCTTACAGCCTGTGGCCTTCCTCAGTCAACAGTTCATGCTCCTAGCATGGCCGAATAAATCCCCAAGAGTGCAGCCATCTAAGAACTCAGAGGCTGTAGCAGCAATTGTCCAAGGGTATAGACTACTGTAAAGTCAATGGTGGAACTTGGTGATGTATTGGTGTTGCTGATTTCACCAGCTTGCAGAGTGCAAGAGTCATGGAGGCTTTGATCTATAATTCAGGGTAAAGTCTTGGAGGGCAGGAAGTATGCTCCTGGGAGGGCGGTGCATGAAACCATAAAAGAGAAACCTAAATTGTAGCAGAAACTCTGGAAATTTGTAGATGCTAGGAGCAAGGATTGTCAGCTGAAGAAGGCCACAGTCTGTCAGCAGAGCCAGCCCAAAAGCCGTAGAGGTTGCATCCAGAAGCAGTGTAGGGTTGGGGCCACACAAGGCCTTTGGAGCTCACATCTCACTCCAGTTTTCCCCAAGGGCTGGGCACAGAGCTACAGGATTTGACCCTTGTCCTACTGGGTTTAGAACTTGTTTTGTCCAGTTACGTTCTATCTTCCTGTTCCTCCCTTTGGAATGGGAATGTTTACCCTGTGCCATTGTATGTTGGAAGTATTTACTAAAGTTTGCTTTGTGTCTCAGAGGAAACTTTGACCTTGAACTTTTTAGCATTGCTGGAACTATTAAGACTTAGGCAATCCTTAGAGAAAGACTGAATGCATTTTACGTAAGGAGGTAGACAGGAGTATTTTGAGGGTCAAGGGTGGAGTGTTATGGTTTGGATCTAGTATGTCTTTCAAAACCCTTATGTATTTGAATCTTGTGGACCAGCTACAGAACCATGTACTTCTGGGAGGTGGGGCCTGATTGTGAAGGGCAGGTCACTGGAGCAGTACCTAGAAGGGTGCATGCTAGTTCTGCCCTTCCTTCCTTACTCGGCTATCTGTCTGCCATTCCATAAGCAGCTTCTTCCAGCTAGGCCACCACCATGTGCCTCTGCCATCTCCTGCTACCCATGAGTGGACTGAGACCTTCTGAAACTACAGGCTTAATAAATCTTTTCTCTGTTACTTTGTGGATGTCAGGTATTCTCTCCCAGCAACAAAATAGTAACAAAGTAGTGGTATTTTCATAAATGCATATAGTATGCATTGATCAAATCTAACCACCATTTTCTCTCAATTTCCAGTCCCTTGTAATCAATCTTGTACTTTGTTGTTGACTTTATCTTCCACATACGAGAGAGAATAAGTACATGGCTTATTTCATTTAGCATAATTTCTCCCAGTTCCATCTTTTTCTTCACAAGTAACAGGATTTTGTTCTTCTGTATGGTTGAATAATGCTTCCTTGTATATGTATATATTGTAGTTTCTTCATCCTTTCATCTGTCGAGGTCACTTGTGAATGGTAACACAGTGAACAGGGCATGCAGGTGTTACTTCTATATGCTGCCTTTATTTTCTTTGGATATGTACCCAGGAGTGGAATAGCTGGATCACAGCATTTGTTTGCTTTTAGTTTTTGAAGACTCTTTGTACTGTTCTCTGTAGTGGCTATACAAATTTACAGTCCCATAGTTTATGAGTTCCTTTTTCTTCATATTTTTGCCAACATTTGTTATTGTTATTTCTTATTTTCTGATAGTAGCTATTCTCACTGGCATGAGATGATATTTCATTATACTTTTGGTTTTTTTTCTGATTTTTGTCTCAGTTTTCTAATCCACTAGGTCAGGGTAATAATCATACATAAAGGACAATTTTAAGGCCCAAATGAACTATTGTAAGTAAATATCAGAGCATTATAAATATTGATTACTAATGTATTATTCCTATTTAGGAGAATCTGTAGCTTAAAGTCATTTTTGTGTTCTCATTTCTAGAGGACTCATTATCCTGGTCTGTAAAGGTGAGGTTGGTAGACCTAGAACAAATTCTCTTCTCTTTCTTTTAGGAAAAGTAGAAGTTACATTCTAGACAAGCACTTTAGTATTTTATTTGAGATTTTAATATTCTTTACTTTAGTATTTTATTTGAGATTTTAATTTTTTGTCATAATTAACCACTTGATAATTTATTTCTTTTCTCTAGACTCATGGCAGATAAGCCAGTATCCAGATAAAACAGACATGTTTAAATCTCTGATAGTAATTCTTCTGCTCTTGATGTGTCTGTCTGTTTTTCCTTATAGCAGCTGATTTTTAAAAATGCACATGCATGCGCGTGCGCGCACGCGCACACACACACACACACACACACACACACACACACACACACACACACGGATAATTTTGAGATCTGACAACAATGGGGAAGTTCAAGAGTCATTTCAAGTACTGGGCATGGCTGTATCCAGGGCTCAAATACTGTCAAATATGTGCCTTCATTTTTCTCTTAACTTTCTCTCTATTTAAGTTTCTAGACAAAATTTTTCTCTCCTGCTGCAAACATTTACAGATTCACATGACTTCATTTGAATGAGTCTCTCTCTCTCTATGTATTATTTAACATGTCTCCTTACTAGGCCAAGGCAAGAGCGTTTTGTTGACTGTCTTTGTGACATGACCCAGACCATGGCCAGGCATTTTATGCAATGTCATGGGGTGCCATGACTGGCCAGACCCTAGTCTTACACCACTTCCATGACCAAGGGCTCATTCTGTAGCTACAGTCGTCCAACGAGGTTTGCTGCTCAGCCTAGGCAGATAGCTACTGTAATCCATCATACTTATGGGAATGTAGGCTGGGAATGCTTTCTTTCCTATAGTTGGCTACAGAAACCATAGCAACATTGCCCTTTTTTGCCCTTCTGATGTGTTTCCTTGTCCATGAAAACAACAATAACAATAGCAACAATAACAAGAAAAACGATACAACATCTAAAATTCAGTGCTCCTTGAATATTTAAAAGAACACCAGATTGTGACTTGATCTGGTCCCCAGGGATTAGATATCTTGGAACACATTAGGTACTAACTCAAAGTGCTTTGAGGACACTTTCACTTCATTCTGCTTTTTCTCTGTATGTTGGCTAAAGATTGCTTTCCCTAACTCCTCTGGGCACTTTGAAAATCAACATATTAATCTTTACAGTTACTTTAATATCCTTATGTCTAAGGGATTAAATACTTTTTAATAATACTTTCCTTTGGTCTCTCTCATTCATGCATAATTCTAAAGCAGAGATTATTCCTATTTTAATTCTAAGAGGTTAACACTATTCTCTCTCCTCCTTCTTTTAATACACTGGATACTTAGGCAGCATTAACATTAGTTATTGCATAGCTTAGAGTGCACAGCTCAAATCACCTGAAATTCTTCCCAGTCCTTTTTTTTGTTCTGAGATTTCACATCCCTTGCATCTGATGTATTATTTACTGTATGGTTTTTACAGAACAAATGCATTATTTACAAGGTTTTTGGATTTCTCAGATTCCACAAGCTTTCTTGTAAATTTGTAAATAGCACACTGGGCTAGACTGGATTGCTGAGTATGGCTTGCAAAGACACCGTGATTTATTGACTTTTATATTCTCCAAATGCTGTCTTGTTTCTAACCTTTCACACTGGGGAAAGAGATATTTTGATTTATATGTTAAGATAGCATGTCGATCCCATCCTTCCATAATGTCCACAATTTCTAGAATTAGTGCTATTCATTTATAAGTCTCATAAACTGTATCAATGGTCTGTGTGCAGTGCGCAGAATGTGTTGGCTTGAATCCAATCCACAAAAAAGAATGCAAAACATCATTTACCAATGGAGGGAGGTGGGGGTTGGGGGGAGGTGTGATGCATCCCAGAGTCAAGAGTTGTGGGCCCTTTAGATTTTCTTACCTATGGGAAGGTTAGTTGTAAAACTTTAAAATAAAAGTTTTCATTCTTAGGCACTGGACTGTGATGGGTTAAGTCAGAATGGTATTCTCTTGCAAATCTCAGCAACCTTCACTTTTTTCTAGGTAGTCAGGGACTGGTAAATGTTTGACAGCATGGGGGGGGGTATGAGATGGTGAGAAAGTTCTGACTTACATCAGAGAAAGTGGCATTTGCATTTTTCTGGTGTAAATATTCCCATTGTGACTGATTTCAAGCTACTAGCTTGATGTCAATGAATGTGAGGTTTAGATGTATACAATTCCCTCAAGTGAGCCAGCTCTACCAGGTCACCGTGATGTTAGTCACTGTACTTCACAGTCTACCATACAGGTTTTTTATTTTATTTTATTTTTTTGAGACAAGATCTTGCTCCATAGCCCAAGCTGGTCATGAACTCACTATGTAGCCCAAGGTAGCCTCGGCCTTGACAATCTTCCTGCCTCCACTTCCCGAGTGTAAGTGAAAATTTTATGGAAGAACAATGCACATAGAGAAAAATTCACATGTTTTCAATGAATAACAATTGAATTCTCAAATAATTTTCAAGATTGCAGTGCAGACAGATCAAAAAACAGAACATTCCCAGCATCCTGGGGTATCCTGATACCTTTCTCCAGTCATTAACTTTCTCCTGTCCTTTCTGTAGTTCTCACACCCTAGATTATGTTCAGTTGTATTAGACACACCCTATAAATGAGCCTGTGTAGTGTGTACAGTATTAGTTCATGTGCAGCATCTTTTGCTCATCATCTTTTTTGTGTGATTCATATTTTGTTGTGAGTAGCTGGATTCAGTGTTCTTGATGTGTGTAGTACCTTATTACCTGATATCCTACTGTTTATCATGTCTTCTATTGTTGATGGTGTTTTGCAGTGTTTTCAGTCTGAGATACTAGGAATAGAACTGCTATATTCATTCTAATATATGTCTTTGATGAATTAGAGCACAAGATTCTTTCTGGTACATGGAAGGGAGCTGAATTTGTAGAGAATAGGGAATGTGTGCATCTCAGTGTTTTACCGTCCTGATTGAAGGGTCAAGCATGGAGGCATAAATGGGACTATGATAGTCTGGGGATGAGGAAAATAATGGATTTGTGTCATAGCAGAAATATTTATTCAGCTGTAAATTCAAAAGAAAACTCACTGTGCAGGCTGAACATAGGTGATAGCAATGATTAAACGGTCATTGTTTGTATGTGGATAGTCTAAAATAGAGAATGGAAGTTGACGTTTGGGGAACATTGGAAGTATCAACATTCAGATATTTAGGCAGATGATTGATGGGAAACAAATAAGACATTCATTGCCAGCCACTATAGTAGGTGCGGGTGACATTATAGTGATTAAGATAGTTGTACTCTCAACGAACTTAAGCCGTAGTTATGCAGAGGACAAGCACAAGGGGCGAGTAGAGATGGTAGTGAAGGCAGGCATGGGTGGCCCAGTGCTAAGTAACTTGACATGGGAAACCAAAAGAAGGGCATGTTATAACCAATCCTAGGCTGGGAAAAAGGAGGTATGAGGGCAGACTTCCGGGAGGCCATTGCCTGCACTGAGATAAGGAATGAGTAGCGTCCTGTGTGATGGTGCATGCCTACTATCCAAGCATCCTGGGAGACGGAGGCAGAAGAATCTCAAGTTCAGTGTTATTCTGGAAGTACATAGTGAATTTGAGGCACCCCATGGTATAGGAAGACCCTGTCTCAAGAGAAAAAAGAAGAAAAATATACAGAAAGAACATAAAAAGCAAGAGAACAAATAAAATGGGAAGGATAGGGTTTTCCAGGTTGTGGGACTAGCTAGTGTATGCAGTTAAACTTAAATAGAGATAGTGAAAGTGGAAAGCAAGAGATGATTTACAGTATTGTTGGGTCTTGGTGCAGACAGGATAATAGAGGGAGGGAGGTAGTTAAGAAACTGGATTGGAAGCATCAGACCTGGGAGGACTGCTCATTTCTATTAAGTATTTTCATGGAGCACCTTTTCTTTTTTTTTCTCTTAAGACTTTTGTGCTCTATTCTAAAAGCAATGGCAAGCTATTGGAAAATGTATGAAAGTCGAGCCCTATATTTTCTATGACCTGGTGGAGGAAACGGGCTGGGAGCGACATGCATCTTGCATAATCAAAGCAAGGACTTTTCACCTGAGGGTGGAATTTTTTTTTGGCCTCAGAAGTAAATATATTACAGTCCACTTATGAATACTGAGAACTATGGTCAGAGTAGTTTTGTGATTGTGTGATGGTAAACAGGTCAGTAGGAGAGTGGGAAGCTCCCATATGTAGTGTTTGCAAATTTCCTTTATGGTGCTTAAAAGATTTCTTAGCTGTTTTACAAAGTTTCTGAAAATTTGACATTTGGTTCTTTCAAGTCCATGGAAACTTACTCACTTGCCACTAGTTATGTCACTGTGTTTCTAGCAGATAATGATCATCAGTGTTGCATTAGAAATCCAGTAGCTTTCAAACATTATGGAACACTGGTATCACCTGGAGAGGAAGTTAAAGCACAACTTGCTTGGGCTCCCTTCCAGAGTTCTCTCATTCAAGAGGTCTGCAATGAGGCCTGATAGGTTGCATTTCTAACAAACTCTCATGTGATGATAGGCTGCCAGGAGGGGACTATGCCTTGATGACAAGTGCCTTAAAACTACCCCTTTTCTCAGAGAAAGCATTTGATATTTAACCTTCTTCTGACTGACTTCACTGAGTATGATGGTCTCAAGTTGCATCCATTTACATATGAAAGCTATTTGTCTTTATAGATGAGTAATATTCCATTGTGCATAAATGCCACAGTGTATATATCCATTGGTCTGTTGTTGGGTATTTTGATGTTTTCCACATTTTAACTATTGTTAGTTGTGCTGCTATGAACACACACACATATATATATATATATATATATATATATATATATATATATATATACACACACACACACACACACACACACACACATTATTTCACAGAACTAACTGTGGGGAATAATGGGAACTGGAGGAGCAGGGGAGGAGTGGGAGGGTTGAAATGAGAGAGGAGAAGGATTTATAATTTTGCCATGATATGTACATGTGCAAAACACTCAAGATCAGTGTAAACATTGTGTATTGCATTTATACATATCAACAAAATGGGAGAAAGCCCATCATTTTTCCCAATGCTGGGTTCGTTCCAGTTTCTAATGGGAATGTTGAAACCTAGAAAAATAGTTCCTTTTGTATAGAGAAAAAAGGTGAAGCTGAAATTCAGGTCAATAATGAAAGAAGAGGCATTAAAGACAGCATCATAAGTATGGAAAGATCAGAATGTGAACTCAGAAGATTTGAGATTAAATATTGGTATTTATTGCTACCTTTGCTGAATTAAAGTTCATTCTGAGTTTCTTTTCTTATTTTTTTTTATTTTTTTGCTATCATGTGAATGCTATCTCTACCAAAACCCACAGGAAAATTTAATTGCCTTTCCAACAGTGTTAAAAAAATGGAACCTTTAGGAGGTTAGATTATGCCAAGAAACCTCCTTCTTCATGGATGGATTAATGCCTTAAAGGGGCTCTCTGAGAGTGCTCTCTTGGCTCTCCCATTCTTTATAAAGAGGTACTTATTCTGGATGGTGCAGCAAAAAGGTACTCTTGGAAGCAGGGACAAGGCCTACTGGAGACCGAGTCTGTGAGTGCCTTGATTTTGGACTTCCTGGCCTCAGAAACTATGAAAAAGATTTTTTTTTAAATTATAAATTAACCAGTCTGTTGTAACAATACAGAACAGACTGATTTTTAATGTTCACAGAAATACTCATCTACAAAATAGAGATTCTGATCTCATTTAGCTCATAGGGTTGTAGTGACAATTCAGAGCAAATTGTGCAAGACTACACATTACTGCAAATTTAATTGATAAACTCAAAGTACTGTGCCATTGTCCCCAGAGAAGATCAAGCGAGGGACTGAAGCTCAGAGAGGTTAAATTTGTGCATAGCTAAAAGAGAGGCCTGATGGCTTTCAGTTAAGTGCCTTTTCTCTTATAGTAGTAGTTTTCAGGTATTTCTTTTAGCCAAGGGACTTGGACTCTTTTTTTTTTTTTGTAATGAAACTTGAGGAGGAAGCGCCATATAGGAAATGATGAAAGAGGAGCTACTCTTATTAAAATGGGAGCTGGGAGGTGGAGCTGGTGCCCTGAGGCAGCATCTCTGAAACTTTAGGGTTTCAAGAGTCCACCATAGATCCCCAAATTCTCAGCTGCTTGTACCTGGAAGCATTTTCTTTGCAGGGTGAAAGTGGTCAGATTTATTGTGACTTGATAGACTTGGTGGACATTAAGGTAAGATAAACACCAGGGGTCTTACACTGGCAGTGGTAAAAATCACCTGGAGGACTCTAAAATATCACTATGCCCAGGCTGTACCCTAGACTAATTATATCAGAATATCTGAAGTGGAATCACTTTTAAGTTCCTTAGTGATTCCTTTGTACAACTCCCGGTTGAGAACCAGATCTGTATCTGTGGTTTCAACGTGTAATGTCCGT
This sequence comes from Ctenodactylus gundi, assembly GCA_004027205.1. Taxonomy (NCBI): domain Eukaryota; kingdom Metazoa; phylum Chordata; class Mammalia; order Rodentia; family Ctenodactylidae; genus Ctenodactylus; species Ctenodactylus gundi. The sequence goes on from PVKB01004731.1 coordinate 123,295, forward strand.
TACAGTAGTCTGGGTACCACACTGATCTTGTTACAAATGTGCATTGTCAGGCCTCACTCAGAATCTCCGAAGATAGAAGACAGAGCACAGAAATCTGTGCTTTGAGAAGTGATTCTGGAGATTCTGCTGCATGCTAGCTTGAGAGCCACAGTTCTGGTGCCACACTTGTGAAACTAATATCTCAGAATCACCCGCAGGCATGGGTTCATCTGACAATCATCTGAACTATGTAAATTCAGGTCTGTGAACTTTGAATCATTAGGGTCTAGAAGGGGCCTACAAATTTAAAGTTTCTCTGAGCTTCTTTGGTAGTTCAAAGCAGGTGATTTGGAGGTTCTTCCCTGGTCAGAGCTGTTTTAAACAGTTGTTACCAAGCCATTTGTAAGGATGGGCTCTATCAGGGTGATGTGGGGAGGGATGTCTGCTCTTTGGGTTTCATCTTTGAGAGCTGGAATCAGTAGATTTAGGTTTGCACCCTGGCATGTTGTTTCTTCAAAACGTTATCATTGATTTTTATTTTTTTGTACTGAAAATTGAACTCACTGAGCTGTTTCTCAACCTCCTTTAAAATTTATTTTTATTTTAAAATATGAGTCAGACTCTTTCTTCGTCTCTAAGTTGTCCATGCTAGTCCTGAATTTACAACCCTCTTCCTTCGCTCTCTCAGAGTGCTGGGATTACAGGCATATGTGATTCTTATTGTCAGATACACCAGAAAGCCTTTTTCTGAGTAGCAGACAACTACAACATTCGGAAGCTTCAAACAATGATCATGTATTCTCATCCATTTTCAAGTTAAACATGTTCCATGTGATGAGTTATGGGGTTCAGGTCTCCTCCACAAGTTTTGTTCTGAGAACTCTGATCTAGAAGCTACCCAGAAGAAGCTCTTCTCACACAATTAGCAGGGAGACAAGAGGGCACATCCAGTTGTACAAGTGGCTTTTCAGCTTCTCCTTGCAGCCATGACTGACGACAACTTGGTTTGAAAGCAAGGCCCAGTGCAAAGTCAAGACGATGAAAAATGTACTCCTGCCATGAAGGAAGAGAAGCAAGCGACTATTTTTGAACAATAATCTAATCAAGCTATTTTGGGGAGTAGGAAATTGATTTTTCATCTCTCATCTTCATGGTTCACCCTCATCCCCCAAATATGTTCTAATCCTCTGAGGGGGTTGTGAGAGCCTGATTGTATCCCCATTTCAGGAAAACTTAAGCCAGATCATCCCCTTGTAGCTGTGCGAGTTTCTAATGGTGAGAAATGTCCTAATTTGTTATGTTTAAAGATATATGTACTTGTAAGACTATTAAGGAGATAATTAGAAATTACTCTATAGCTAGAAGGGGACCCAGAGTTTATTGTTCTCATTTTGGAGGTGAGGGAATTAGGCCCAAGGAGAAGAAGCGATTTGTTCAGAAAAAATATCGAATAAATGGCAGGGTGGGACTATAATTCAAATTTGTCTAGCCCTCCTGTTTTCATTTGTTCTTCTGTAGCACAGTTTTCCCTGAGCCAGGCAGAAGAATTAACTTATCTATTCTTTTGTAGAATCTGAAATATAATGGTAATTTCAAATTCTCAGGCAAAGATTCTAAAGGTAGGCAGATATCCCTCTCAGTGTTGGGTATTGATGTTTTAGTCTCTTTTTTTTGTTGTTGTTGTTACTGTGACTCAATACTCAATATCCACAAATTTAGGGGAGGGAAAGTTTATTTTAGTTCACAGTTTTAGAAGGTCACATTCCACTCAGCGGTGGCCGGCAGCAGTAGAGGCCTATGGCAGAAGCAGAAGTGGAGGCAGCTTCTCACAACATTACAAACAGGAAGTCAAGTCCCGTAAAGTTCAATTTCTTCTAGTCCAAGATGAAGATAGCAAGATATATCTGCTTCAGTTTTTATCCCAGTGGTAGGCCCCTCCTGGATCCAGGTGTGAAAGGTGTGATAAGTCTCCGTAGTATGCCTGTAATCCAATCTACACACCTGCAATCCATCCCTCTACACTAGACCCCAATCTCCCAACAGCATAGTTCCATAGACAATCCATAACATCCAAATACATGAGACTTTTGGGGGACATTCCAGATTCAAACCACACTGTGATCCATTATTTCAGGAGGTATTCCAGACTTTTCTCATGAGGTTCCATCATCCACAACCTTAGAAGTTTATTTCTTTCCAGTGAGAATTATTGGCTCTGGGGGTTCTTGGAGTCCATGACTATTCCTTGTTCCTGAGTTCTCCTAAGGAATGAAGGAGATAGATAAGACTATTTGTGAGCATTGACAGGATTTGAAGGTTGCTTTCACATGGGAGAGGGACTTTGTAGTTATAGGCTGCTGTAGGATGCTCCTTCTAGGTATCTCTGCAGTCAGAAATTGATTTTATTATTGTATTTGACTTAGGTTCACTGATGATTGGTATTTAGTGTTCACAGTATTGCCTTTTTTCTCAGTATTTTCTTTTTTTGCTTTTCTAATTAGAAAACTTGAAATGATACAACTCTTTTACATGTATTGAATATTTGTATTTTTTCTTCTTAGCTTACATGATGTCAAGAGAAAATTAGAAAATGAGAGAATTTATGCATGCTATCCAGGTAGAAAAATAAAAAGATGTGTAAATTTAGATGAGAGAGCAAAAAGCATTGGGGAAGAAGTCAAAAGCTGAAAGCAGAGGGTAAAAGATGAATCAGGAATCTTAAGGATTGCTCTGCTACTTGCTATTGAAATTTTAGCCTATGGGGAACTCTATCCAGGATTTAATGTGGTTCTGTTCAAAAGTTAACCTGGATCAGGAGCCAAGGGTTCTTGATTAGGTGTCCTTAACTCACTTTTAAACTAAGTGACTCCCCATCTTTGCTTCACATTCTGTGAAACTCTTTTGTAGGTGGATTATTTGTTCTCTGAGTTTTTTTTCTCCAATATTAACCTCAATTTATAACATTTTTCTTTGGTGCATGTGCTTTATTATTTCCCATATTTACAGAAATTGCTAGCTCCAATGTTATAAAAAGTTCTGAGGATGATTCTACTGATTCTCCCTGGAAGTCACACCCATAGATAGAGCTCTCTCACACTGATCAGGTATTTCTGAGGAGGAGGGGGGTGCATCAACACAATATTGTAAAAATGAAAGACTATGACTTTTGAGGTTAGGTTTGATAATAATGTTGTCATCTTGCTCTTTCTTGAGTTGCTCATCTGAGGGACACAGACACAATGTCATCAAGAAACTCAAGAAGTTACAAGACTTCCTGGCAACAATCATAGTAAATTTGTCTTTAATACAAGTAAATCATCTTAGAATCAGATTTTTCTAACTCTAATTTGTCTATCCAATGAATGGCCTTCCTGGTATTTCTTGACTGAAACATGAGAAGCCTAAATCAAATAATAAATTCCTGAAAAATATGAACATAGCTTATTATTTTCCTGGACATTAAGACAATATAAGACTTATAACTTATGAGCTTAGTAAATGTTTGAGTGTATGGATATTTTCCTTACACCAGTCTCCTTGGAATCTGCTTAGGCCACTCTACTCTCCATAGATTTCATCCTTCTTCATTTCTATGCATCATGTCAGTCTTGAACCACTGCCTGTGCCCAATGGTATCAGTACCTCGTAGATAAACCTTGTAAGTACAGTGATTTCTAGCAGAGCAACTTCAAGTCCCTGGTTTGACTCTTAGGGGCTCTAGTCCCCAATAGTACAGAGAGCTTACCCTCCCTCTCCCTCAGCTAAGGCTTGGGAAAATGGTAAACCCAAACGCAGTGGATTGAAGAGAATTTAATCAATAAACTAGTTAGAAAGAGAGACTAGAGTGAAGGAAATACTTATAGTGAAGCAGTGTAACTATAATTATAGCTAGAAATGGTTGGAATGAATTA